>JADRCC010570058.1:0-10443 GCA_019843855.1 Hylomyscus alleni | reverse complement strand
TCCACAAAGATATATGTTAAGGGGATTCTAAGTGAAAAAAACCCAAAAGCCCTGTAAGTCAGCCCCAGACCATCTGTGTATATCAATAACCTCAGAATGTTTAAAGACTGTGTAGAAGAGATAATAGAAATCCAGGCCCTGAGGAGTCCGTTCGAGGTATGACTGTCTTGGTTGGTGCCACTTTCTGTGTAAACACGATGTGGACAAGCCTGAAGCTTTACTTTCGTTTGTTTGTTTAGCTTTTGTTTTCTGGCAGTCCTGTAGATTGAACCCAGGACCTTGAGCATGCTAGGCAAGCACTTAGGCTGCCGAGCTATGTCCCTGCCTTGTGTAGTCGCTGAGAGGTTGAAATCCTGTTAAGAAAGGGTAAATCCGAGCAGGAGAGATGGCTCAGCAGTAAAAGAGCACTTGCTGCTCTTACAGAGGACCTGGCTCCTTTCTCAGTTCCCATAGAGGGCAGCTCATAGCTGCCTGTAACTCCGGGAGATCTCATGGCTTCTAGTGGCTCCCAAGAGCACCAGAAAAACGTGGTACACATACATACACGTAGGCAAACACTCATACACATACGATTTTTAAAAAATCTTTAAAATAAAAAAGGGAAGTCGAGGCTGAGGGGAAGCGCTCATCTCTCTTGAAGAGAGGCCTGTTTCCAGCACATTTGTATGTAAACATGGCAGCTCACATTGCCATGGGATTTGCTTTTCTGTCTCCTGAGGGCACCTGAACACATGTGATGCACATACACTCATGCAGGCACACACACACACACACACACACACACACATACATGAATAAAAATAAATGTTTCATTCTTTTTTTTTTTTTAATTTTATTTTATTTTTCGAGACAGGGTTTCTCTGTATAGCCCTGGCTGTCCTGGAAATCACTCTGTGGACCAGGCTGGCCTCGAACTCAGAAATCCGCCTGCCTCTGCCTCCCAAGTGCTGGGATTAAAGGCGTGCGCCACCACCGCCCGGCAAATGTTTCATTCTTGTTTGTGATTTGAGGATCAGAGCTAGGGGGCGGGGAAGGACATACAGGTGATGTCAATCCACAGCCAGTCGAGATGCTAGGAACTGAGAGCGTCCAGTGATCCTGAGCTTGGCAGCTGAAACTGGATCATCTCAGATAGAACTTTACCAAACAGTTTCCCAAAGCTCGTTTTATCTGAAGGTACATCTTTGCCCCTGTGATCCGAGAGCCATATCTTCCCCATAAGGGATCTGTGTGAGGTAAACCAGGACGTACGGTCGCCTCCTCTCCCTCAGACTTTCCCTTGCATTTGCAAGACTGAGGTGTGACTTACAGGCGCGCTGTGTCAAGTGAGGTGGTTTCTGTATATACAATGGGTAAACACTGTCCGTACGCTCCATACACAGTGCTTGCCTGTCAGTCAAAATAACCATGGCCAGATGCTGGCTCAAGTTCACAAGCCTTCAGTCCCTAGGCACAGAATGCAAATATTGATACCACCCCCCCCCAACCTCACCCAGCACCCCCAGGGACAGCTCTCACTGTTCCGAACACTTCTCAGAACAGCTTGTCTGTCTAAGTGTTCAACTTGGAGACGAGAAAAAGGAATCCAAAATTGCTTCTAGTGCATGCCTGTGACTCTCAGTTATGCCTGCCCTTTGTCTGCCCGATGCTAATGCAGTACACTATGCAAGTCCTGTATAGTTTGCTCTCTAAAGCCTTCCAAGAGTTCCCAGGGGCAGCCTGCCCCCAGGTCACCTTGTCCATCTCAGTACCCTTAAAAGCCTGCCCAGGTGGGAAACACCCTATATCCTGGGGTCAGGGAGAGGTGACGGCACTCAGGTATATAAATGGGAAAAGGAGACTCTTAATAGGAGGTCCCTGTTGCATGAGAGTGGCCATCAGATTAGTTAGCAGTTCCAGCTTTACGATAGTATAATAATGTTGGATAAGCATCTTTATTCTTGCATGTACTCTGTGCTTGCAGATGGTGTCCCGGATGCTGGGTCCAAGGGCATTCTGCATTCCTTCTGTGTTGTTTATTTTATGTACCTCTGTCCCTCCATTTCAGCAACCTCACCAGGCCGGCTTTGGGTTCTCTAAGTAGCCAAGGGCGATCTTGAATTTTAGATTCTCTGCCTACTTGGGATATTAGTGTGTGCAGCCGTTAGCCCGGGGGTCCAGGGAGTTTCTGAACAAGATTGCTGCTTTGCTGGTGTGGTGGGCTGATACACGCTAACCACGGCCTTGCACGCCTCACGTCTGCTTTTACCTCAGACTGCTGCCTCGTGCAGTGGGTAGGGCGAGAGATGACTTTTATGCAGCCTTTCAGTGCCAAAATGCATCCACGATTTCATTTTATCATTAAGCTTTTCAGATTTATTTGCTTTATGCGTATGTGTGTTGCGTCCATGAATGTGTATGACACTCCTGAATGTTGGAATCCCCTGGAACTGGAGTTACAGATGATTGTGAGCCACCATGTGTGTGCTGGGAACCAAACCCAGGTCCTCTGCAAGAGCAACATGTGCACTTAACTGCTGAGCCAACTCCCTAGCCTGTCCCAGTTTTAAAATTAATTTACACTCGTGAAGGTCTCAAATCTAGGGTTAAAGCCTTTACATAAAAACAAAAAAGTAGCTTGGGCATTCAGTGGAACCCCAGTGTGCAGCCCATGGGCCGCCAACTGTCATTGCTTGATGCAGGAGGAACTCTCAAACATCTGTCTGTCTGTCTGTCTGCTGTCTGTTTATTGCAGTTGGATCTCACTATCTACTCTGGCTGCTTTGGACCCTGTTACGTAGGTCAGCCTAGCCTCCAACTCAAAAATCTACCTGATGCTACCTCCCTAGCACTAAGATTAAAGGCATGATTACCAGACACAGCGTCCTTTGGGTTAGAGAGTGGGGGTTTGAGAGAGGGGTTGCAGGTGCCACTTGGAATCGTGAGTTCTGTCTCTTTCCTTCGTCAGTTGGATTACTTCTTGTTGGAAGGAACCCCAAATTCAGAAATGTCATTTGGACTACACACATAAACAGGCATCTTTAATCTAGCTGTTGATGGGTAAATGTGGAGATAGGCAAGAAGAATTCCTCCTGAAATTAAAAGTACCCCCTTTGGACTGTCAAGATGGCTCGGAAGAGACCTGACAACCCAAGGTCAACTTCGGAACCCAGATGGTAGAAGGAGAGAACTGAGACGACCAAAGTTGACCTCTGATAGCCATATACATTTTGTACATGTGTACATAGATGTGCACACATTTACGATGATTATTAATAAATAATAAAAAAAGTAATCATGATAAATAGTCAAACCAGTCACATGCATGCTTGACACTCTCTGCCCAACCTTAATTCCTTCTCTACAAGCAGCCAATGAGGTCACCCCAGGCTCCCTTCTGGGCTCTTTGTGTCCTGGCAGGAGCAGGGGTCCATTTCTCAGAGCTGCCTCCTGCTTGTTTCTTCTCCCACAGATGGCGGCTCAAGGCAGGCCATTCTGTTTCTTGCTTTTGGCTTTTGCAGTATGCAAAGGGGTCACGGCCCACCCCATGGATGGCCCGACCTCGGTCTTTTGAAGCCTCAGTGGGTGACATTTATTCTGGGTCAGATGTCTTATGTTTTCTCTCACAGGGTCTTGAGGGATAGGAGGGGAGCTGTCTCTGAGGTCTAGCT
This sequence comes from Hylomyscus alleni, assembly GCA_019843855.1. NCBI lineage: Eukaryota > Metazoa > Chordata > Mammalia > Rodentia > Muridae > Hylomyscus > Hylomyscus alleni. Next base: position 6,793 of record JADRCC010570058.1, on the reverse strand, counting down.
TCTACTGCAGTAATAAACGGTACTCTTCTCACGTGGGCAGGGGCAAGCCTGCAGCTGAGGCGTCTGTGGCCACGGCAGACGTGACTACTTGATGGAAATGTCCTTAGTGTCGCTCCTTACTTATCTCTGCGGCCCCAGCATCTCTGACTCACATCGCTTCACTGCACCTTTAGTCATAAATAACAAAAAGTGTAGATACACAGCCGGGGCCAGCTGGACGGTTCAGCAGGTCCAAGCGCTGGCTGCCAAGTCTCATGACTTGTGTTCGATCCCCGAGACTCACATGGTGGAAGAGAGAAGACACTCCTCCCACAAGTTGTCTTCTGTCCTCCATGAATGCACCATGGCACATATACGTGTCATGCGTGTACGTGTGCATACAAACATACACCAAAACACACCCACATACTCCTCCCAAATAAATAAAGAAATATAGGGGTTGGAGGGATGGCTTAGTGGTTAAGGGGGGCTTGCTGCTACTGCAGAAGACCCAAGTTCGATTCCTAGCACCCGTACTGGGTGGCTTACAGCTTTCTCTACCTCCAGCTTTTCTTACCCCCTTGGACAAGTACACACACTTCCATCATACATGTATAATTACAAATAAGATAGAATGCCAAAATGAATATAATAAAAATGTAAAATGAGAGAGGAAATAAAAACAGTACTGGGCTTGATGCAACTATGCATGTTTCTCTGTATGTTCAGGGTATTTTTCTAGCCCAGGAAACTTGATTTTTATATGCCCGGGCTTCCTGGGTAAGTAGGGCAGTTCTGGGCATCGGTATTTTTCTTCCTTGGATCAGTGCAAACTGCATCCTGTGGTCATTGTGGCTTTTTGGGAGCTCCCTGAGGTTCTGCTGCTGGGGAGTGTGTGTGGTGGAGTGGCGTAGCGATTTGCTCCCAACTGTAGTCTATAGAGTGAGAAAACACACAGGACTTGTCCAGAAGGACTCTGCGAGGTAAACTTGGGCTGAGAAGTGGTCCTGACCCCGCTCTTGTGTGTGTGTGTATCTCGGGCATCTCCCTGCCAGGCTGATATCTGAGACGTTGTAGGCCCAAAGCTCCTGTGGGGATCGGAGCCTTAGTGTCATGGACCTGGAGAAGAAGAGAAGGATGTGAGGACTCAGGTGGGAATGGTGCCCGCCTCTCAGGTGTGTGCTGAGCAGGGTGCTCCAGAAAGGGCAGATCTCACAGACATACAGTGTCTAGGGGACTGGATCCAGACCCCCTGAGGACACAGACATCTGCAGATGGGCAAGTCCTTTCTACAAGATGGTACCTGCGCCCACCCTCTCATGTTCCTCAGCCCACCTATTTGTCACTTCTTTAAAAATATTTACTTTTGTGAGCATAGGTGTTTAGTCTGCCTGTGTGTATGTGTACGACAGGCATGTGGTGTTTAGTGTATGTATGTGTACTACATACACTCTTCTGGGTGGCCGCAAGAGTGTTGAATCCTCAGGGACTGGAGTACAGATGGTTGGGAGTTGCTGGGAATTGAACCCAGGTCCTCTGCAAGAGCAGCAAGTGCTCTAACTACTGAGCTACCTCCCCAGCAGCTCTAACCACTGTGCAACCTCCCCAGCAGCTCTAACCACTGGGCAACCTCCCCAGCAGCTCTAACTACTGTGCAACCTCCCCAGCAACTCTAACCACTGGGCAACCTCCCCAGGAGCTCTAACCACTGGGCAACTTCCCCAGCAGCTCTAACTACTGAGCAACCTCCCCAGGAGCTCTAACCACTGGGCAACCTCCCCAGCAGCTCTAACCACTGGGCAACCTCCCCAGCAGCTCTAACCACTGGGCAACCTCCCCAGCAGCTCTAACCACTGGGCAACCTCCCCAGGAGCTCTAACCACTGGGCAACCTCCCCAGCAGGTCTAACCACTGGGCAACCTCCCCAGCAGCTCTAACTACTGAGCGACCTTCCCACTGCAGTTCATTATCTCTCAAAGGCTTCAAACCTTCTCAACATTGTTATACAGGGGTATCAAATTTCAGTATGTTTTATTTGGGTTTCATGGAATCCAGGCTAGCCTTGAACTCAGTCTGTAGTAGAGGAGGACTGTATTAGTCATTTTTTTTTTCTATCACTGGGATAGGAAACCATGACCAGGTGTCACCCTCCCTCAGGGGTGGTGCTCTGGAGCGCAGAGTGCTCAGTGGAGACTAAAGGAGATGGAGTGGAGGTGAGGATGACGGGGCTGGGGCGGGAGATGGAGGCTGAGAGCTGGGGGCTGTGGTGAGGTGGCTGTGCAGAGCCCCGTCCCACAGTCCCGACAGGTTCTCCTGCTCCCTTGGATGGACTGAGGCTCAGCAGTCATAGTACTGAAGAGTGAACACGGCTTGCTCTGTCACAAACCCAGCAAGATGACAAGGCAGGACTGGCTTCACTGAATGTGTTCTGAGATGCTGAGTCCCAGTTAGCTGTGGCCAGTGTGTTCCTGGGCCGACATGGGCCAGCGATGGTGTCTGTAACGACATTCTCTAGGTCTTGCTTAGTCTCACCCTGAATCTTTTTTTTTTTTAAGATTCTTTTTTAAAAGTTATTTATTTATTTTATTTATATGAACACATTGTCACTGTCTTCAGACACACCAGAAGAGGGCATCAGATCCCATTACAGAGGGTTATGAGCCACCATGTGGTGGCTGGGAATTGAACTCAGGACCTCTGGAAGAGCAGTCAGTGCTCGTAACTGCTGAGCCATCTCTTCAGCCCCGAACCTTCCTTTTGTATTTGCTTACCACCAGAATTCTCATAGTAGAAGCTAAATATTTTTATTGCCGTGATGTACACGAGTGCCAGTGACTCCCCTCCCCAAGAAGGGCGATTTAAATTGTAGTTCTGTCCTGGGTCACATGACCACCCTCCTGGCTGGGATAGCTACCTCAGACCTCTTCCAGCATGAAAATCCCTCAGCATGAAAATCTCCAAGTTTTTTGGTTTATTTAATTTAATTTGTATATTATTCTTCAATTCTTCTTGGTTTAAAATCCATCCTATCAGGGCTCGAATCTTCCAGCATGGGATATTGGTATCTCCTTAACTCCCCACACCTGGCACGGAGCTGAGAGCCAAAGCTAGGCCAATAAAAACCTGTGGTTTGTAGGTCAACACGGGATGGTTTCATCCCAAGACAGAGTGTATTTGTGATCCTAAGCCCTCCAGCCCCCAGTGAAATTAAAAATCAGTTTAAAGGGCCCTGCTAAAGGTTAGCGGATGCTCACATACTCTGGGTGGGAATGTAAGTGGCTTGGAGAAAGTAATGTTCTGAGGAGATTCCAGGTTCTTGAAACCACTCATGTCTGTTTATCATGCAACACTACACAGGAAGCTCTCTCAAGAAAGAAGGAGAGTCGCTGGGGGAGCGGGCTGTCTCTGTTCAGATTCCATCGTTAAAGTGACTCACACAAGGATGGACAGAGCGCTCGGGCCTGGATGGAGTGCGAGTGCTGTTCAAATGAGTGCAGCCATTGCAACTCACGGTTTAGATCTTGTATTCTTTTTTCTTTGCCCGTTTTCATTTGTGCATGTGTGTGTGTGTACATGTTCGCATGTGTGTGTGCATGTGCCTGTTTGCTTGTATGCATGTACCAATTTGCATGTGTGTGCATGTGCGCATGTGTGCGCATGTTTTTATAGGCGAGTTGTACATGTTTGCATGTGTGCATGTACACATTTTCAGGTGTGTATACAAATTTGCATATGTGAGTGTACATGTTTGCATGTGTGGATGTGTGCATGTGTGTGTGCATGGTTGCATGTGTGTGTGTGTGTGTGTGTGTGTGAGTGCACACCTGATGTCAGCAATCATCCTTTATCACCCTTCCATCTAATTCATTGGGGCAGTGTGTCTCAGTCAAACCCAGAGCTTGCTGATGGGGCTGGTCCCTCTTCTGTTTCTGCTCTCTAAGGCTGAAATTGCCATGTCGCCACCATGCACACTCAGCATGTATATGGGACGCTGACCCTAATGTGTGCAGCAAGTGCTTAACTGCTGGGCCAGCGCTCCAGCTCTCCAGCGCTCCAGCTCTCCAGCGCTCCACCTCTCCAGCGCTCCAGCTCTCCAGCGCTCCAGCTCTCCAGCTCTCCAGCTCTCCAGCTCTCCAGCGCTCCAGCGCTCTAGCTCTCTAGCTGTCCTCTTGAGAAAAGAATTGAAAACATTTAGGTTATTTATTTCTTCTTGAGACATGGTCTGGCTATGTAGACCAGGTTGGTCTCAAACTCAGAGAGATCCTCCTGCCTCTGCCTTCTGAGAGCTGGATTAAAGACATGCACCATCACTCTTAGTGCTATGATAAATATTTATTTTAAGAATGAGGGAAAATTGTTTTAAAAGATTTATTTATTTATTTTATGTATATGAGTACACCATTGCTCTCTTCAGACATACCAGAAGAGGGCATCAGACCCCATTACAGATGGTTGTGAGCCACCATGTGGTTGCTGGGAATTGAACTCAGGACCTCTGCAAGAGCAGTCAGTGCTCTTAACCGCTGAGCCATCTCTCCAGCCCCGAGAAAATCTTTTAAAAGTAAAAAAGGAGAATTAACAACAACAACAACAACAACAAAAAATAGCAATTTTTTTTAATGCTGTGGAAGGGACCCAGGGCTGGAACCCTGGGCCTTAAAGGGAAACCACACAAGTGAAGGGCCCGTTACCAGGAGGAATGAAGGGCAGCCTTGTGGAGACCCCTAAGAACAGCTCACCTTTGTGATCATTAACTATACCCTCAGTTATGCATTTTTCTATCAGTAGCTGTGTTTTTCCTGTAGGGCAGTGGCTCTCAGCCTTCCTAATGCTTCAGCCTTTTAATACAGTTCCTCATGTTATGGTGACCCCCAACCATAAAATGATTTTCTTTTTTTTTTTTTTAAAGATTTTATTTATTTATTATATGTAAGTACACTGTAGCTGTCTTCAGACACACCAGAAGAGGGCGTCAGATCTCATTACGGGTGGTTGTGAGCCACCATGTGGTTGCTGGGATTTGAACTCACGACCTTCCGAAGAGCAGTCGGTGCTCTTCCCCACTGAGCCATCTCATCAGCCCCATAAAATGATTTTCAATGCTATTTTACAACTGTAACTTTGCGACTGTTATGAGTCGTAATGTAAGCATCTGAATCGCTGGATATCTGGTATGCGGCCCCTGGGATGGGGGTCGGGACCCACAGGTTGAGAACTGCTGCCGTTGGGCCTTCTCTCCTGGTGAACGTGTTCACGTTCTGTCCGTGTAACTTAAGTCACTTTGGAATCTTTCTGGGACACTGATGAAGCATCTGTGGTCTGCGTTCTGCTGGCTGCACAGAAACCCATTGCACACTCGGGGCCACAGTCTCGTGGAAACAGTGCTGTGACAAAGGGCTGGTGTCACTCAGTGTTGCCTTATGCTCCTGGGCTAACAGTGGTTTCAGAACCCATTGCAAGTGGTTTTGACTAACTAGAAGTTCCTGAGTGGGGCTGGAGAGCTGGCTCAGCAGTTAAGAGCTCCTGCTCTTCTTGTAGGGAGACACAGGTTTGGTTTCCAGCACTCGCACTGGGTGCTCACAACTGTTCATAACTCCAGCTCTGGGGGATCAGACACTCTTCTGACCTCTAACATACATACACACATACATACATGCATACACACATACATACTACAACAAAATAAATCTAAAAAGTTACCGGAGGACACATACTTCTTTTTAAAAATTTCTTCTCGGGTTGGAGAGATGGCTCAGCGGTTAAGAGCACTGACCGCTCTTCCAGAGGTCCCGAGTTCAAATCCCAGCAACCACATGGTGGCTCACAACCATCTGACACCCTCTTCTGGTGCATCTGAAGTCAGCTATAGCGTGCTTATCTATAACAATAAATAAATCTTTAAAAAAATCTCTTCTCTCATATAACCGATCCCAACCACAGCTTCCCTGCCGTCCACTCCTCTCAGTTCCCCACACCTTCGCACTCCGCCAGATATTCCCCCCTCCCCATCCCCACCCCTCAAAAGAGCAGATCTCCCAGGGTCATCAGATCAGGCACAAACACTCACATCGACCCCGGGTGAGGGGACCCAGTGGGAGGGAAGGGGTCCTAGGAGCGGACAAAAGAGTCAGGGACACCCCACCCCCACTGGGGTCCCACAAAAAAAACGCCAAGCCAAGAAACATAACATATGCAGAGGACTCATCACAGACCCGCGTAGGCTTAGTGAGCCACCACGAGCCCGGCTTAGTTGATTCTGCAGGCCATGTTCGCTCCACTCCTCACCTCTCCATCCCCCATGGCTCTCATCATTCTCCCCCCACCTTCTCAGGCTTTCCTGAACTCTGAGGGGAGGGACCTGATGGAGACCTCCAAACCTGGACTCTTTCTCCTCCTAAAGTTTCTCCACCTTTAATCTCAGCATTTGGGAAGCAGAGGCAGGAGGATCCCTGTGAGTTGAAGGCCAGCCTGATCTACATAGTCAGTTCTAGGGTAGCCAAGATTAAATAGTGAGACCTGTCTCAAAAAAATGAGAAAGGAAGGAAGAAAGAAAGAGAGAAAAAGAAAGGAAGGAAGGAAGGAAGGAAGGAAGGAAGGAAGGAAGGAAGGAAGGAAGGAAGGAAGCTCTCTCCTATAATTTGATAGCTGGAAGGAACTCATATAGACAGGTAATAGGCTTTTAAATAGAAAATTTTATCATTGCTGTATTAATGGCTGTTGGAACATGGTCCAAGAAAGGAATCGTTCCAGGGAATTCTCAATGCTTGTGAGAAAACTCCAAGAAAACAAGAGAAAGTCTTGTGACCACAGTCTC
>JADRCC010570057.1:0-13502 GCA_019843855.1 Hylomyscus alleni | reverse complement strand
GCCGCCCCATTGGCCTAAACAAATTAGAGTCAGCCAGAGTGGAGAGCTATACCCCTTGATTGGGGAACTTACAAAATACTATGCCTTTTTTTTTTTTCCCAGACTGACTACATGAATTCAAGCAGATAAGCTTGGGGCCTAGTAGGGGCCTCAGTCAGCAACTGCCTGCCTCACAAGCATGAGGACCCGAGTTCAGATCCTCAGAGCCTGTGTAAAGAACTGGGGTTGGGGAACATGCTCCTATGACCCCAGCTCTGGAGGATGTTGGGGGAGGGGGGGAGGTACAGACAGATAGATTCCTCCATCTCATTGGCCATTGAGTCGAGCTGAATGGATGAGCTTCAGGCTCAGTGAGAGACTTTGTCCAAGAATTAAAGGTGGAGAGTAATCAAGGTAACACACTCAACAGGATCCACATGCATGTATACACACACACACACACACACACACACACACACACGCGCGCATACAAACACATACACACACGAACACACACACATACCCGCGCTCACACTCACATGCATGTACATATACATGCACATGTCTCTATAATATTGGGAGGAACTGAAGCCCAGAGATACTATGAAGCCATTTTGTGCATAGGGGTGAACTTATCCTGGTCGTACAGTGTTTTATGCTTAGGACAAACAAGGGTCTGTGTACTTGATTGGTAAAGCTCTTAGAGGTCTAGGATGAGATGGACGTAGCCCTGCAAGGTCTCCTCTTCTCAATATTATTGAGAATGTCCAAGAATGTTTTTGAGATATCGTCCTAAAATGAAATTTAATCCAGATAGAACTCAGTATGCTTCTATTTTCACACCGTGACAGCACATACAAAGGCCCTGGCGCACAAAGAACATGGCTTTAGGGGGTGGGGATAGGGAAAGGACAGGCGGTTTAGTGTAGGAGTCATACAGCTGGGTGGTACGCAGTTTGAGATACGGGCCCATCTTGAAGAGGGAGAAGTGAGTGTGCTAAAGCAGGTAGTGAGGGTCACGGGGCAAAATGTTAGTAAGAGCTGAGAGGCGTGTTTAAAAGTGTGCACTCATCTCCAAGAACCCTTACCTGCTTGGGACCAAGTACCTAGACATGGTAGAGGCTACTCAGGTTGAAAAATCTCAGAGAGAGAGAGAAAGAGAGAGAGAGAGGTATGAATGGAAGGTGAATCACAGTCAACAAGACCAGAGCAAGAACAGGAGCAGGAAGGAGTACTAAGGAATGAGGGAGCTCTCAAAGCAATAGAAGCTACAGTGGGGAAGAGATGCACTATCCCCCTGCCTCAGCTTTCTGAGTGCTTGGATTCTAGGCAAACACCACCACACTCAACCCAAAATGACTGAGTTCTATCTAGCCTCCTGGGAGTATCTGTTCAGTCTTTGTCACCTGAACACCTGCTAGAAAGGCTGGCTTCCAGGTCCACCCAGGTCTTCTGCACCCCAGCGCCGCCGCCACCGCCGCAGTTTAACAAGAACCTCAGATGATTCATAAACACACTGGAGCTTGAGAACCGTGGGCCTGGGTTGTAGCTGGGAAAAATCGGTGCTATTCTGAGCAAGATCAGAGAGTAAATCCCAGCTCCCACACTCCTTATTTTTATTCCTTTCAACACAGGTCTTGATTTAGCCAGTGTTCCTTCCTTTGCTTGCCTCGGGTTTTTATTTTATATATTATTACTCAAAATTGAAAACATGTACATATAGATAATGTAGTAAAACCCCACACAACCATCATTACTTTCAATAATTTTCACTTTGAGGGCAATCTTTTTTACCCCACATCATCTCTCCCAGTCAAGACTTTCTGAACTCAAATCTCAGATATGATACAGTTTTGCATATAGAGTTTTTCTGGGAGTGGGCTTTTGTTTTGTCTTGTAGTTTTGTTATGAGACTGAGTCTCTCTATGTATCCCTGGCTGACCTAGAACTTACTATGTAGACCAGGCTGGCCTCAAACTCACAGAGATCTATTTGCCTCTGCCTCTAAAGTACTGGAATTAAAACTATGGCTACCAAGCTTAGTCCTACATACAAATTCATAAGTACCTCTCTTTTAATCTTTTTACAGATTTTTTTTTTCATTTTTTTTTCAGTTCTAAGATTGAGCCTAGGCCTTTCTAAGCAAGGCTAGGCAGTCACCGTACTGTAGAACTATGCTTCCAGTTTCAAGGACTGCCCTGCCTCCTTTAAACATAACTATTATGACATCACCATGTGCACCCAAATCAAAAGTAAGTCCCTATCCTGAGCTTCTCAGTGCATATACAGTACCAATTGTCATCTGTTGTCTTGGCCCTCTTGACCAGCAAGACAGGACACGACCACGGGTCTTCCTTAAGCAGTTTATTCAGGTCCTTTTATACATGCTTACTTCTTCTACACTTCTTCTAGCTAGCTAGCTTCTTGATGTTACAAGCTTATTCTGGCTAGCCCCTTGATGTTACATGCTAGCTCTCCTCTACTTCTCTGGTGGTTCTCTGGTGGTTCTCTGGTGGTGTCTGGTGGTTCTCTGGTGGTGGTCCTGGGATATGCCCACGGACCTAAATACCTTGTGCCCGCCAACCCCTGCAGGCCACGTGGGAACAGCAGATAGGTCACACAATGCAGAAGTGGCCAGAGACAGCAAGTGTAGCCAATTCAGGACTTATCTCAAGAGAGCACTCACTTTCGGGATAGTGGAAGGCGGGAACCAGCTGGTACACCGAAGCTCTCTACAATCTGTCATTTAATTGCTATCAGTTTGAACATTTAAATAAGCCCCTTATGTAGCAACTAGTTAGTATACCTCTTACTGCCTTCTTTATTGATTGATTCCTTCTTAATTTTTTTCTTAGAATTTTGTGTTAATAACACTGCTTGACCCAGCTGGCCAGTGGTGGTGTATGCCTTTAGTCCCAGACCTCAGGAAGCAGAAGCAAGTGGATCTCTGAGTTTGAGGCTAGCCTGGTCTATAGAGTGAGTTCCCAGATGGCCAGGGCTACACAAGAAAAACTCTTGTCTTGAAAAAAAAAAAGAAAGAAAGAAAGAAGAGGAGGGGGATAGGAAAAGGGAATTTAAAAAAATCTCGTGGCCCAATTTTGTCTTGGCCAATCATGGTAACATCTGTCCTTTATATATATTTGTGAACTAGTAATGAGCTATAAAGGGAAATACTTTCAAAGGGATATTTTAGGCGCTGAAGTGCTGGAGTGATGGTTCAGTGGTTAAGAATATGGCTGCTTTTCCAGAAGCCCCTGTTCTGATCCCCAGCCTTCATGTGGTGGCTCGTTCGCTTCTAACTTCAGTTTTAGGTGACCAAATGCCCTTTTCTGGACTCCTTGAGTACTGCACACACTGGTGCATATACATACTTGTAGGCAAACATTCATACACATAAAATAAAAAGAAAGAAATTCTTTTTTACAAAGAAGAATGAAAATACCTTCAAATGAGGTGCACCAGAGTACATCCAAAGCATGCCGTGCTGTCTGAAGCAGCAGAAGGCCGTTCTACAGCCAGAGCCCAACCAAGGAGCTCTCCCAGGCAACCACATCTCCTCCCCAGCGGCGACTGGGTCTTGACTTCTGTACCAATATTTCTACCTTCTTTACAGGAACGTCTTATTGAACTCCTTCCAACCTCTTGTATGACTCTGACATGGGTGTACCGTCTCTGTTTATTATGTCATGAAGTTTGTCCTTGTTGATGAGAGTATTTGTAGAATCCGTTCATTTCCACCAGTGACAGGCTTCATCTGATCATCTGGTCTTGATTGGCAGTGTCCCCCCAGTTTCCTGCTCTTGCGGAGAATGCGTTCTTATTCATATTTCGTAGTGTACCTGTATAAGAATGCCTGCAGGTTGTGTGCGTACATGGAGAAGTCCTGGATCACAGAACAAGCACCAGCCCCGCTCTGCAAGCGAGAGTCGAAGTGCTGTGCTGGTAGCTGAGAGCTTTCCAGGTCTTTAATCTCTCTTTTTTTTTCTTGATTCCTTGCACCAGCTAAGGCTTCTAATAAAATAACAGAAACAGAAACAATTATCCTTGTCTCCTGACTTCAAAGATGAAGAGCTCAGTATTACGCAGTTAGATGACATGGCTGCCCAAGGGTTTGTTCGTTGGAAGGAGTTTTGTTTCTTGTCAGATTAAGAAAATTCCTCTGTTGCTCTGAATTTTTTTTTTATCACGCTTTTTTTTTTTTTTTTTTTTTTAGCTTGTCAAGCAGCTTTTTCTTTGGCCTTTGAAATTCTAACGTTATTTCTCCACTATGCTCTTTTAGGGTAGCAAGTGATGTTTAACTCTGAGACGCTAGGCGGGAGTTCCTGGGGTGGTCTCAGCTTTACCATGATCACACAGCGTCCTAGTCTGTAACCAGATTTATCCTAGCTGTATTCTATTCCTAGATTCAAGTTGGTCTACAAGTATATAATATCTTACTCTGTGTTCAGGAGAGGAATATTTCTGTAATTTCTCTCCTCACCATCTTACCAGATTTGGGTAAGAAGCTTGTGCCACATTGAGATAATGCATTAGGAATTTTCATGTTGTCTCTCAGTTTCCTTGAAGGACTTTGGTTTAGGTTAGTAGATTTCTTCCCTGAATATTGAATAGACTTTGCTAGTCAAGGGGGCTAGCAAGCTGGCTCGTGGTTAAGAGAAACTGTTGCTCTTGTAGAGGGGCAGACCTTGGTGGCCAGTGCCTACATGGTACAACTGCAACTCCAGTTCTAGGTGATGGGCACCCTTCCTGGCCTCTGCAGGATGCTGTGTGCACACAGTGCGCATACCCTCATGCAGGCTCTCATGCATACACATAAGGTTAAAATAAATAAATCTTAAAAAGAAAAAAAAAACAATGTGTGGCCAAAGCATTAGGATTTAGAGTGTGCTTCACTGAAAAGTTACAAATATGGAGTCACTGTTTTTGATGAGTTTTTTTCTCCTGGACATTTGCCCATCATGCTGTAATTATCAATTTTAAATTCACGAAGTCATCATAATAGTTTACTAATTTTCAGTATCTACAGGCTTTGGCGTCCTTTTATCTAGTCTGCATTTTTCTTTCCCCAGTTTTTCACAGAGCATGTATGCATTTTTTTCCCCTTAAGTTGTTCAAAGAACCAACTTTTTAAAAATTAAATTACAAAGAATTAGTTTCATCATACTTTATTTTTTAAAACAAGATTTGTTTTTGTTCAGAGAACTTATTCTTGTGCTGGCAGGATGGCTCAAATGGTTGGGTGCATGCATGAAGCCTGACATCCTGAGTTGGATCCCTGGGACCCAAAAGGTAGAAGGAGAGACCTGGTTCCTGCAAGCTGTCCTCTGCCCTCCATGTGTGTCCATGACATGTCACACCCATACACACACATCAAACACACTGGTAACAGTCGATAAAAATGAGAGGACTTGCTTCTGATTTTGTCCTTCTCTCCAGTCCCATAATTCAAAGTTTATTTGAGTGAATTATATTGTATAAGTCTATAAGAATTTTTGTGTGCTTGTTTTCTCTGGATAGAAAGAAATCCAATAATATTTTTCTATAATTATAGAGATAATATATTCACATATTATCTATTATTTATTATATGTGATTATTTCATATTTTATATTATACATACTATATATTATATATGATTATAGAGATAATAACATGTAATCTTATATATTATTTCTATGATTGTAAAAAGATGTATCTTTTGGTCCTTATGTTATCTTAATCTCCCCCACCTCGTAGCTTAATTTTTTTTTTAAAAAAAAGAACCACTGATTCACAGACATGGTGATCAGGCATACATGCAGGCAAAATATAGTTACTCGTTGAATACGTGACTTTACCCCCACTGTATTGTGATACAGTTATTATTTCCATCTGACTGGGGAAGCAGTTGAGGCTCCAGGTGGTTAATGACCGAGTGAGTGAGACAGACTATCCTGTGGATGTGAGATGCCATGTCTAATGGACAAGAGATGCAGATATACTCAGTAGGTTCCATAGGTGATCCACTGGGGTACAGAATGGAAATAATGGAACTGCTGTATATTTATATAATCCACACAGCCCCATTCATAAAGCCCTTTTTTTTTAAAAAAAAATGAAGGTTTATTTCTCTTATATGTGTGTAGGAATGTTTTGTCTACATGTATGTATGTACATCATATGTATGCAGTGCCCCTAAACTCCTGAGGATGCCAGAGCTCCTGGCACTGGAGTGACAGACAGTTGTGACCACCATGTATGTGCTGGGAATTGAATGTAGGTCCTCTTCATCTTAACCACTTATTCATCCCCCCAGTCTCCTCACCACCAAAAGACTTCTTAATTATCATCAGTGCTAACAAAAGAGTCTTGTTGCTGGGCAGCACACCTTTAATCCCAGCACTTGGGAGGCAGAGAGGCAGGTGGATCTCTTAGTTCAAAGCCAGCCTAGTCTACAGAGTGGGTTCTAGGACAGCTAGGGCTACACAGAGAAACCCTGTCTCAAAACAAAACAAATGAAAACAATAACAAAAGAAAAAGGAAAAAAAAACAATCTTGTCACTGTGGTAGGATTGTATTTTGTATGTCTTTATTAAGTAATGCTCTATGTTTTAGAATTAGGGAATTTAGAAACTTCTATTGTTGTGGGTCTCCCTCTCAGTAAGTAAACTGGAGAGGATAAAACAGAATATATTCTTCTTGTCTCATGAAGTTAACTAGCGACTATAATAGAGTTAATTCTGTTCCCCTACTGCCTGAGAAGAACATTAGAAGGTAAGGAATTGCCTATTCATTGAGGCACACGTCAATAAGCAGAGCCGAGTAATGAGAGGCTGGGGAGCAGTCAGATAGTGGAGTAGATTGAGTTCTGTTTTACTGGGATTCTTAATAATTCAGCTGTCACTACAGGCATCTTCACACTTTTGTATGGAGACGGGAGAGAAATGAAATTGGCTGGTACTGCGGCCAAGGTAACAACTATGGATGTGCCTGAACAGACACTGCTCTCAAATGGGATGATAAAGGGCATGTTGAAGTCCACAGGATGATAAAAAGAGAAACAGCTGAGAAAATGTTCCAGATATGGGGGACCAGGTAGCCACAGGGGTAGAAGGCAAGTTCTCTGGGCAGAACAGGTCATGTGTTACCACATGGCCCTGCAGGGGAAATCTGTAAGATGAGAGACAAAACATGGATGGAAAGAGGGAGGTACCCACAGGAGGAGGGATGAAGGAGAACACGGTAGGAGGCCAGCTCACCCAGCTTTAAGAGTTCATGAAGGGGTTCTTACACTCTTGCCTCTCTCTTGACTTTTGCCCCCTTGCTTCCCCTCTCTCCCCATTCCTTTCCCCCCTCTCTCCACATGGTCATGTCTGGCCTCCACTTCTCTTGTCTCTCCTCTCTGCCTTTCTCTGCCTCTACTACTCTCTTAACTCCCCTCCCCATGTCCTGAATAAACTCTATTCTATACTAAAAAAAAAAAAAAAAAAAGAGTTCACAAGGGGGTTGACCAGATAGCTCTGCCTCTAAGCACGCCTACCACCAAGAGTAAGGACTGGAGTTAGCCTGAGGGATTCATTTGGTGGAAGGAAAGAACAACTCTAGGATCTTGTCCTCTGATCTCTGCACATGTGCCCATCTCTGCCTCCTACCTCGCTAGTGCTGAGTCTTCAGGCGTGTGCCACCATGGCAACTTCTTACGTGGGTTCTGGGGGCTGAACCGAGGACGATTTGCTCATGCAGCAAGGGCTTTACTAGCTGAGCCTTCTCCTCAGCTCCAGACTTTATCTTTTAAGTTGGTGTTTCTAAAATGGAATCAACTAATGTGTCTCTAAAAGAGCTCTGTAGATTTGCAGTTTCTGCGGCAAAAGTAGTGAAAAAAGCTACCTGCTTAAGCATTTCATAAGTCTGTTACGGCCAAGAAAAATAAAGACTTACTACATACTGCTGTTAAGTGGGTTTACAACGGTCAGTCTTTAACAAGCTGTAGCTAGAATTCGGTGAGTGGAACACAGTCTATCTTAGCCCTATCATTTGCATACCATTGTTTATTCATGTAAAATTTGCTTCTTGTTACTACTATGTTGTGTTGTGGCTCTGATTAACAAAAATAGATTAATGACTAAAATGTGGTTCACTAGAGTGTAAGAACAATGATAAAAATAGTTCCAACCATTGCTGCAGAGGCTTGATGAGAGAACAGGACTTCTAGATCATCTGTGTTGTGATGATTTCACCAGCGTGGCTGGCGGGGAAAGTGTGAATGGGAAAGGCGGCTACAGAGATCTGGAAATTGGATTTCACTGAACAAGAGATTGCCTGTGCCGGATCTTCCATTAGCAACTTTGTCAGGTTGCTGCATGACTCTGTCAGAGATTTCACATCATTTCCAAAATGGAATTACCTGGGCAACCAACCAGTGTTCTTCAGCCACATGCAATATAAGCTGGAGTTGGACCTCAGGTCCAGAGCTTCTCTGGTGTGATCACAGCCGTGGGGTCTGTCCCTCAATACTTAAAAGAAAAAGTGTTGAGTTTCTAGTTCAGTAATCACTCAAATTTAAAGCACAATTTAATTGAGTTTATTTTTATTACATATTTGTTTTGTGTGTGTGTGTGTGTGTGAGTGTGTATGCATGTTCGCGCACGCATGCATGCATACATATGCTACAATGCCTATGCAGAGGTCAGAGGACAACATGAAGGAGTTTTCTCTCCTTCTACCATGTGGGTCTCAGAGATTAACATAGGTCTCTCTCGGTGGCAAGTGGCTTTACCTGCTGAGTCATTTCATGGTTCCCACTTTTATTTTTTACTGAGGAAACAACAGGAGAAAGCCAGGGCACAGTGGGCATGGTGGGTGCAGTGGGCACGGTGACAGAAGCCTTTAATTCCAGTACTCTGAGGCAGCAGCAGGCAGGCTTTTATGAGTTCTAAGCCAGTCGGGGTTGCATAGTAAGATCCTGTCTCAAAACAAAATATCCAGCAGTGCTGGGCAGGATTCAGGCGGAGGATGGCTCAGTGGATAAAGCGTTTGCTGTAAAGCTTGAGGACAGAGTTCACATCTCCAGACGCCCCCTGAAGCCAGATGCAGTGAACCAGTGCCTGCACTCCAGGTCTCCCTATGGTGAGACGGGAGCTGGCTCCCTAGAAGATGCTGGCCAGTGAGCCTGCCTTACACAGCAGTGAGCACACAGCAAGAAACCATGCCTCCAACAGACACCTGAAGTTACCCTCTGACTTCCACACATACACCATGGCAAACACACACCCACCTTCACACACTGTGCACACACATACCCTACACACACAGAAAACCCCAGCAAAGTCAGATGCGAACCACAGTACCGTCAAAAGTTGATGATAAACAAAATGCTGAGAGAATCCTTACGCCGATACAAATGTCATCCTGGCACTCATGAAGGGAAGGCCAGAGGATTAGGAGTTGCAGACTCTCCTGGGCTACACAGGAGAACCCAGTCTTGAAGAACCAAAGTCAAAACAAACCAACAAAAAATGCTGGGAGAGAAAGCAAGTGCAGAGGTAGGGCTATCTGCAGCAGATGCCCCACAAACATGGTCGTTACACCACCAGCCAGCATTGTGTCCTCTATGAGAAGCCACTAGTAGAGAAAAATCACATTTCATGTAATGCATATGTGAGAAAGACATACAGGGGGCCTGGTGGTACAGGTCTGTAATCCCAACTATTTGGAAGACTAAAGCAGAAAAGCTGCAAGTTCAAGGCCTGCCAGGCTGCAGAGTGAGCTCAAAGCCAGCCTGGCAACGTAGTACGAGCCTATCTCAAAATTAAAAGCACAAACAACAGTTGAACATACAGCTCAGTAGAGCACTTTCCCAGCCATGGGGAGACTCAATCCTCAGTGCTGGGGGAAGAAAAAGTTCTGAAGTGTAGCAATCACCAGAAGCAAAGGCCAGAGGCTTTTTTTCCCCTCTATTTTTCATGTAGTTTATTGGTTTTCTGAGACACGACACAGATCAGAAATGCATTCTAGAGCCAGAGAGATGGCTTAGTGCTCAAGAGCACTGGCTGTCCCCCCAGACCTGGGTTTGATTCCCAGCGCGCATATCATCACTCACAAAGATCTATCATTCCAGCGCCAGGGAATTTGACACCCTCTTCTGGCCCCTTCTGGTACTGCATGCATATGGTGCAACACACACACATACATACACACAAAATAAATATTGAGTTGGGGAGATGACTCAGCCATTAAAGGCTAGGCTCACAACCAAGAATACAAAAATAAATATTTATGGAAAGAAGAAGCATATTGAGATGCTTCTGAAGGAGGACTGGTCGATTTAGTTTACATATTGCTACAGTGTTGCAAAGCAACACAACTCACTGAAGGAACAAGGATGTGCTTATTGGTATCTGAAGAGTGGCAAGGGCAGATGTCCTTTGCCTCTGAGCCAGACTCGCTCAGGAATCAGAGCTCAGATGTAGGAGGACCAGCCACATGCTTTACAGTGCCCAGTGCACAAAGGGAAAATGAAGTCCCCTTACTAAAAAATTATTAAGACTTTCTAGATGAGGGCCAGAGAGCATTAAACCAAGCAGGGGCCTTCATTAACATAAGACCCTCTGCAAACCCAAAGGTCACACATGTCAGCCATACCTGTAGCTCACATGGTTTTAGATGAATTCACTTTGGGGCAGAATTGGCTAAGACAACCGAACAGTTCAACTCCAAACCACTCGTCAGCCATGTGCCAGTTAGGCTGAACCCTGTTCATTTGTTAAAGCATAGGGGTACAGACATGCAAGCACTTTTCACATCTCTGCATGGTGGTCTAGGGAGATGCTTCGGAGTAAGGGCAAGAACCCTTACTCTGCAAGCATGAGTGCATGAGTTTGAATCCCAGCACCCATGTTATAAAAGCCAGCCATGGCTGCCTGTGTCTATAACCTCAGAACTGAGAGGCAGAGTCAGGTGGAGCCCTGGAACTTGTTGGCAAGCCACTGTAGCCTAACGGCAGTCTGGCTCAGTGAGATTCTGCTTCAAGGCAATACCACACAGAACAATAGAACACACAGACCTTCCAACACCCTGGCTTGGCCTCCGAATGCAGACATGAGGGCACGCACATGCACGCACCGTACATATACAACACACATCATCTCTGGATGGTTGAATTTGCTGGCATCTCACTGGGCCTCGGCAGGCCACATGACTAGCAGCTCAGGGAGTGGAAAAGTGTTAAAACAAAGGGCAGCGATGCAAGGATGCCCCCAATCTCACTCGACAACTCAGAAACAGACACATCTGAGTGCTAGGCTGAGTGCTAGGCTCCTGTTAACAGTCCGCAGCCTGACTTGAAGCAGGCATTGAAGATGGTGAAGATTGTTAGCACCACCTTCTCCACAGAGGGTGTTCCTTTTCCAAGTCTTCTGGGGAGCACCGGGTGGCGTGACTCTTGCTTTTTTATAGCAACGCACATTAGCTGTCCAGCGGGGACAATACTCATGAGAATAATCGAAAGGAAAGAGGTGTTACAATTTCTGTGTAGCATTAACAATGCCAAAGAAATCACAGGCCGAGTCCTTGTTGTTGTCAGAGGTGGGAAGAAATGTTATCTCTGATTTCAAGTGGTGTGTCAACACGCTGTGGTCAGCAGCTTGGAGAGACAGACTGGCATAATAGGACATTCAGTACTGAGGATAAGCCACCAGGAAATTGAACTCAATGCAGGAGGAGGCTCTGGCAGCCTGACGAACACTTTCCAAACACTCAGCTTCTTTGTTCTTTGGTAAAGAAAAGACACATTATTTAAAGTATTAGGGTATGTATTTAAGAACTGTACAAAATGCCAGGAAATGTGAAGAAGGTCTTTGCAGTCATGAACCCAAACAAAAATACACTAGAAACTTATTTGCAACTAGCCACCTGCCTAGTTAAAACAACTAACCTTTCAGACTTGGAGTGAGGTGTGTCCTTAGCTGCTAACGAAAAGCCAAGTCTTCCATGGAACCTCACCACTATTTCTTGGTCAGTATGGAGCCAACTTCTGGGGCCATCGAACATTTGCTGCCTCGTTTAAAGGCAAATAGTTGTGAATACATTCTAATTTAATAAAAAAAAATGGAATTTGTCATTATCCCAGACACAGGCACAGAGAAAAAGGCAAAAGTAGATATAAACAGATGCGCGCACACACACACACACACACACACACACACACACACACACACGCATTCACATACATACAGGTGCACATGTGTGTGGGGGATGTGGATACACATGTGTGGGCATGTGTGCAGCTAGCATCAGGTGTCTTCCTTCTTCATTCACCACCTTACATTCTGAGACAAAGTCTCTCAATCCCCAAGCTCACTGATTTGGCTAGTCTAGCTAGCTGGCTTGCTCTGGGGAACCCCTGTCTCTGCCTGCCAGATGGTAGGACTATGCGAAGGTCACCATACGAAGCTGGCATTACATAGGTGCTGTAGATCCGCATTCCACCCTCATACCTGCATAGCAAGCACTTTACCCACTGAACCACCTCCCAAGGCTTAGATAAAAAAAATTAAAGATTTAAAATCTTATACTTATGTGCATGTGTGAGTAACACATGCATGCAGGTATCCATGGAAACCAGATGAGGACATCAGTTACAAGCAGTCGGTAAGATGTCTAAAAAGAAGTAGGAACAGAAGCAGAAAGAACAGTAGTCATTCTTAACCCCTGGCCTAGCTCTACAGCCCTACATATAATATTTTGAGATTTCTTTTTTATCTTTTAATTATATGTAGACGTGTCTGCATGTGGGTTGGTGCACACATGAGTGCAGGTGCCTGCAGAGGCTAGAGAAACATTCAAAGATTCTTTTCCCCTTAACATGAACTTCAGAGGTCGCAAGTGCACTGTTACTGTGAAAATCTTGAAACCAGAGAAAATTCACAGAGACAGTGCTGAGGTAAGGGACCTAAAAAAATGAAACTTGAACCTCAGCAATGTCACCTGAGTTCTTTTAATGAGGAGATTTAACCCAGTTACAGTTATTGTAATTGATGTTTCCTCTCATCAATTTTATTTATGGGTTATGGAGGGTGGGTTGAGGTGGGGTTTTTTTTTCCAGTTTTTTAAAGATTTATTTTTTGGTGTATGAGTGTATTTTCTGTGCACAGTGTGGGCACAGTGTCTCCAGAGGCCAGAGAAGGGTGTTGGAACCCTGGAAGTGGAGTTACAAAAAGGTGTGAACCTCCATGCGGGTGTTGGGCACTGAACACAGATGCTCTGCAAGAGCAGCAAGTGCTCTTAACCAACAAGCATCCTCCACACCCAACTTCTGGCTCATATGTCTATAGCTTCCTTTCTCTGGACTTTATGATTTTAGAAGCTGAACCATTAATCCAAATGAGGATCCTGTTCCTTCTTTCAGGAGCCAATTCATGGGATAATAAAGGATGGAGGTAAATGTGTTGCCAGACCAAGTAGCCTATATTTCAGAGGAGGGCTCTGTATTCTTCTTATAGTTCAGTGTTAGCCCAGCATTGGTGGCCTTTGGTAGTAGCCCCATG
>JADRCC010570056.1:0-16976 GCA_019843855.1 Hylomyscus alleni | reverse complement strand
TTTTTTTTTTCTTTCTATTTTCCCCTAGTGCTTGCAGTCTACAATAGCTGCTGCTTGAAAACCTTGAAGAGGCAGCTTCCCCTGAAGTTGATCCAGTGTTACAGAGAGACGGGCTCCACCTGTCCTTATCCTCCAGCTGTGGTGTGAGTGAACACCTGGAGAACCACTAGCCAGGGGAGGGATAATATTAATGGAAATGAGAATAGTACACACTAGATGGCGCTGTTCTACAAGAATAGGGAAGTCTTAAACCCAACCAGGCAATCTAAGCGCAACACTAGGGGGAGTGGGGCTTCCCAGGAGGAGGGTCCTGATTTATTTGCTTGAACTCCAAAGTGCCTATGATTAGATCCCAAATTATATAGTCAGAAAGAAATGTTTAACCAAAGTAGACAAGGCTGGAGCACTGGCCCCGGGGATAGTGTTTGACTGCTCAAGCATGGTCATCTGAGTTCATATTCCCAGCAGGATGGTGTGAATTTGTAACCCCATCCAGTGCTAGATGAGGCAGAGGCAGGCATAGCCTGTGTGCTCGCTGGCTCCAACAAAGTCCTGTGGGAGACCTTGCCTTGAAATGTAAAATGGGGAAGTGGATTGAGGAAGATTTTATAACCACCGGTCCCTGGCCACCACACATGTCTATATACCATGAACACCACACACACACATACACACACCACATCAACACACACACAAGCACACACACAAGCACACATACCACACACATACATCACACAAACAAACATACCACACACACACATACCACACACACCTACAAACCACACAAATACACACATATCCCACACACCCCACACACCACCCAAACATACACACACACATACCACACTACAGCACACACACACACAGCACACACAGAACACACACACACACACACACCACACAAACATACACACACATACCATCCAAACACACAAACCACACAAATACACACACATACCCCACACCATACAAACACACACACACCACACACACTACACAAATACACATCCCTCCCCCCACACACACACAGTAGGCCCCAGACAGACACACAGACATTCAAACCTGGAGCAAGAGTTGTTCTAGATGGGGAAATTTCATCCTACCTCAGATCAGACTGTCAGCCATCTCCTGTACTCTAGCACCAGAAGGAATCCTAGCCTCTGTGGGAGGCTTCAGGGGTCCCCATTAATAAGCTTCCAATGTAACACAGGCACGCCAGCTTCAGATCTTATAAAATCCCTTCATTTGCAGAGTCCGGAGTTCAGAGCCCCTGGTCTAATAGAGGCAGACGTGAGTGTTACAGACTCGAGTGAGTGACCAAGGTCCTTGTCCGTGTCCTCTGTTCATAGATTCAGGCTGAACAAAGGTAGAGAAAGCTGTGCCCTAACTAATGCCACGTGGGTTCAAGATCACCTGAAGGAGCTGAAACTCTGCTAACTGGGGCGAAGATAAGCAACCTTCCCGTCCCAGCACCAGAGACTGCAACTTTACTCGGCCCCCGACCCTCTAACTGCTGCCATCCCTCTGCCTACTACTGCAGGCTCACAGATCTCAGTCATGTGATAAGCTATGTTATGGTTCTTTATCTGTTTGAAATATGGAATCTTCAACTCCCGCTGCCTGTGTTTCTTGGACTCCACTTAGATTTCAGGATTCAGATGTGATTGGCACTGGGGTGGGAACACAGGGGCTGGAAAGTTGAACTGGTGCTGGGGGAACCACTATATAGCCGAAGTTTTGATCCAGGCTGTGCTATGGCCTTTCCTCCAGCTTTGGTAGCTGAAGGAGCCACAGTAGAATAACCAACTGTCCCAGAGCAAGGTTCGAATTGAGATGAGAGTCCTTCTTCTTGCTTGCCCTGCCCAAAGGACTTAGGAGGGGTAATGCTAGCCTATGTGTGAGCTGGAAGGGAGTTTTGTGTTCATTTGCCTGTAAGATGTTGCTAACCTTGTTTTATAAGTGAAGTGATCAGGGTTGGAGAAGGACAGAGAGAATTTCAGGGCCAAAGAACCAGGCCAAGGGGAGGCATGGAAAGGTTTAGAGGTGTGTGGCAGACCCAGGAAAGAACCTTTGGGCATAAGTGGGAGGCTCTGAAGGAGAAAGAGTAGAGATGGCAGAAACCTGGTATGAAGCAAGGATCATAAACCAGAAAAGTAGGCATTAGAGGCACTGTTCTGGGCACTGACATGAGCCCAAGCCAGCCACATAGATAGACTCTTGGAACATCATTTCCCCTCCTCCATATTCCAGGACCTTAGAGCACCCGCGAATGGCTAAGAGCTATTCCCGAAGAAAATGAAATTTCTGCAAAATGCCAGGGGTCCTCCTATTGCGCCCATCCTCTCGTTGGCCCCCTTCCAAATCTTGCACTCATAATGTAGGCCAGTCCCTGGGACACAGTGTCCTTCTACCTTTCCTGTGGGATCACAGCTCAACCCTGCAAGCTGGATAGAAACCTACTCAGGTTACAAAGGGCAGGACCTGGGATTCATGAGGTCAAGAACCAATTTCCTTTAGATCTTGTTTTTTAAAATAAAATCAGGGGTGGGGAGTTTGGAGGAATGGTTTAGTGGTTAAGAGCACAACATGCTCTTCCAGAGGACTCAGGTTCAATTCCCAGCATTCACATGGCAGCTCACAACTAACTCCAGTTCCTAGTTCCAGAGGATCCAACACCATCACACAGACATATACAGGCAAAACACCTATGTACAAGAAAGGAAAATGAATAAATAAATAAATAAATAAATAAATAATCAATCAGTGGAGCTGAGGGTGCAGTTTGATGGCTGAACATTTGTTCAGCATGCACAAACCACAATATTGAAAGTCCAGCACCATAAAGATGCAATAAAAATAGATAATCAGTATTCAAAATACAACCCAAACCACTGCAAATATAACATTTTTTTTATTTTCAAATGCAGTATAAGTGAAGGCATGATGTGTTTTGTATCAAAAACAGTCAAGTTATTCCAGAGTACAGATGGGAAGGCTGGGAGGAGAGCAAAATTGCTACCTACCTCTAATAGTCTTGCAGGCTCTAAGTATGAGCAGAAGAATGAAGGTCCTGGAGGGTGAGGCCCTGTTCCAGGCGTGGCACAGTGTCTCGGACCTCTGCCTGAGATAGGCACAGAGCTTAGTGTCTAATGAGTCTTGGATGCTGCTGATGGTGGAGAGCTACAGTGAGAAGAAGCCCCCTAGAGGACATCCCTGGAACCCATTCACTCACTCTACCTCTGTCCAGCTCACCAGCAGCAGTGGTGGGTGACTCAGCAGAAATTTACCTGGTAGCTGATTAATGCCAGGATGTGAAGAGAGCCACTAGAGGGTAGGGCACTTGTGGGAAGTTGCCAGGCCTCTACTACAAGAGAATGTGGAGGCTTTGATATTATCTCCTGAGCCTCAGGCTCTAGGCCATCTGGCATCTATCTTCTGAGATAAAGCTTACATAGGGCACTGTATTAGTCAGGGTTCTCTAGAGTCACAGAACTTATAAAAATGTCTCTGTATATTAAGGGAATTTATTGTAATGACTTAGAGTCTGTAGTCCTACTAACCCAACAACGGGCAGCTGTGGGTAGGAAGTCCAAGAATCTAGGTGCTTAGTTCCACGGGGCTAGTATTTTCAACTGATCTTCTGTATAAGCTGGAATCCCAAAGAAGTAGGCTCCAACAAATGTGCTGAAGTAAGTGAAAGCAGACAAAGAGGAGTGAGTCTTCCTTCTTCCATTGTCCTTATTTAGGCCTCTAGTAGAAGGTATGGCCCAGATTAAAGGCGTGCACCACCAAGCTTGGATTTGGAGTTTGCTCTGTCCTGGGCTGACCTTGAACTCACAGATTTGCTTGCCTCAGTCTCCTGTGATTAAAGGTTTGTACTACCTTTCCTGGGCCTAAGCTTTTCATGGCCACTAACACCTCAAGATCTGGATCAAAAGCTTGTGTCATCCCATGTCAAGATCCAGGTCCAAATCCCTTGTCTTCCAGTCTCAAGCTCTAGATCACAGGTGTGCCCTCCATTTCTGGGTTGTAGTTCATTCCAGATGTAGTCAAGTTGACAACCAGGAGTAGCCATCACAGTGAACAAGGCTTTTCCACCCATGCGGTTTTCTACTCATGTGACTATCTGTGTGACAGTCTACTGGGGAGAGCTGGTGTTACTGAGCTGACTGCTTTTCTGCGCTTTCAGAACTATCTTCCTGCTGACATGAAGCAGGAATTGGCCACAGAGCCAAGATCACCAAGAAAAGGCTTTAGGGGTGTGAAGAACTTCTGGACATGGTTACAGCAGCAGGCACCCACAGAGTAAGGCAAAGTAGTACATAATCCTCTGAAAGATCCATGAGACTGGAACGCCGGCCTTTGGCACCAGGTGTGCGTAGGCCAGTTGACATGTGACTTGAGATCACAGACTTTTCTCTTGGCAACGTGATGGGGACACATCCTTCACACCTGGCAGAGACCAGTGCATGGCCAGTGGACAGGGCCTGGTGTGTTCCTAGATCTGTAGAGCGTCACAGAAGTTGGCTCTAGGTTTGCAGCTGGCAAAGAAAATTCCTTCTGTTTCTAACCCAACGTCAGCTTTCTAATTGTGGAATAAAATGTTCAAGGCTCTGGAAAGTCTTGTTATTTTAAGAGGCTTGGAAGTGGGGCCATAGGCTTAGGAATTCCTGGCAAAAGAGAGGGACAATAGGCAAGAGAGGTCATGAAGGAGAAAGATGGACTGGCTTCCTCAGCCTGAGCCACTCCTGGTACCAATGGTACCAATGGTGGCTGTAGTGAGCAGCCAGCACAAAAGAGCTATAGAGGCCCCAAACCATTCTGTCTAGGTTAATCTTATTCTCTCTTCCCGTGCTGTCCTGCTTATCTATGAGAAGTTCACACAGGGAATACTGAAGATTTTCTCTCAGGTTTAGTCATGACCAAATCATAAGGTAGAGGTCCACAAGTTCAATGAAACCAGAAAAGGCAAGAGGGAAGCCATGGATTGTGCAGCACAGGCCACTGATGTCACATTATTTTGGCATGAGCTCCCAGAGAGGATAGAGAACAGAGCAGAGTCTCATGAACTCACTGTAGGTAGCTAGCAAGTTAAAGACTGATTTGTGCCTGCTTTCTCCAATCTGAGAAAGAAAACCCTTGCCCTTGTTAGGTATTTGGCTCTGAGGAGGCATATGTCTTCATCATCATGCCTATTTGATGGATGAGAAAATGGAGGTATAGAGAGGGCCATGGTGGCACACACTTTTAATCCCAGCACTTGGGAGGCAGAGGCAGGCAGATTTCTGAGTTTGAGGCCAGCCTGGTCTACAGAGTGAATTCCAGGACAGCCAGGGCTACATAGAGAAACCCTGTCTCGAAAAACCAAAACCAAAACCAAAACAAACAAAATTACACGAGTCCTTTGCCAGGTGGTGGTGGTGCATGCCCTTAATCCCAGCACTTGGGAGGCAGAGGCAGGTGGATTTCTGAGTCTGAGGCCAGCCTGGTCTACAGAGTGAGTTCCAGGATAGCCAGGGCCACACCGAGAAACCCTGTCTCAAAAAACCTAAACAACAAAACAAAACAAAACAAAAGGGTAAGTTAAACCCAAAGTAAGGTGGTTGGCAAGGACAGTACTAAACTAGAACTCCCTCAAGGTTGGAGAAAAAACACAGATAACCACCAGCCAGAATGAAAAAGGAAAGTGTCACCCCAGAGCCCACAGACACCCAAAAGAAAATAAGAAGTGTGTGTCAATAAATTTAACTTAGAAAAAAAGGATGAGTTTCTCTTTCAAAATGTAATCGGATTGCCGGGTGGTGGTGGTGCACGCCTATAATCCCAGCACTTGGGAGGCAGAGGCAGGCAGATTTCTGAGTTCGAGGCCAGCCTGGTCTACAGAGTGAGTTCCAGGACAGCCAGGGCTATACAGAGAAATCCTATCTAAAAAAACAAAAAAAAAAAAAAAAAAAAAAAAAGTAATCAGATTGCAAAAAGAAATAAAAACAAAAGTAACTCTAAAGCTACTAAACAAGTAGAAGCAATAATTGAATAATTGAAAATCTTCCCATAACACATCCCTGGGGCTCAGAGGGCTTTAACAGCTAATTCCCTTCAGCCTTGAGGGAACAGACCATCCCCGGCTTGCGCAAGCTCTTCCAGAGAATCGCAGCTGTGTGTGTTGTTCAACTGAATCTGACATGCTTTGACAGAAAAAAATTAACAAGAGCCATGTGAGGAAAGGAAACCACAAGCTTGTCTCTTCAGGCACACGTGAGGACTCTGTCAAGGACAGAGCTGGCCACTGACTTCAAGCTGGGTGGAGGCTCTGGAGAGACTCTTGGGACTTTGAAGGAAGGAGAGCTGCTGCAGCACTTATCTTCTGACCGCATGTGCACCCCAGCCAATGGCTTCAGCTTCTCTCATGTTGGAATGCTGTGGCTCTATCCATAGAGGGGTGAAGGTCACTCAAGGGCTGTAACTACAAAACTTCCTTGTGCCTTTTCTGTACTCCTCCACGTCTTAATGTCTTTATGCCTTTCAAATGCTTCCAGTTGGAACCCTGACAGACTTGGAATTGGTGTCCTGGAAGTGGTCCCAAGTCCTGGAAGTGGTCCCAAGTGATGCACTTTTCTCAGGGGACTTGTTGCTTGTATGCTTGAGGAACACAGCAAAAAGAGTTGCAGTTGTGGCATCTGCCAGTATTGCAATGACCTAAGAGATCTCCAGGAGATCACAATGTGTTGTGTTTTAACCAGCCCTCCAGAGGGTTCTAATAGACCTGATAATAGGACCTTTCACCCTCTTAACTCAGATTCCCAAGGAGCACTGAAAAGTACTCCCCTTCTTTCACAACCTCATTAAAGTCTCATGATCTCACCAGAGTACACTCACATATAAGGACTATAAGGGTCAGGGGTGGTATATGAGAATTGCCCACAGCAATATATACACACACACATACTTGGCACCCACTTGAAAGTACTGTTTGGAGATGTTATGGCACTGTTAGGAGGTGGAGCCTTGCTGGAGGATGTACATCACTCAGGGTGGGCTTGGAGAGTTTAGCCTTGTAGCACTTAGTCTTTAGTCTTGTCTCATGCTTTCTGCTTCTCGCTTGGAGATGAAAATGTGACTATGAAATTTACCACTCTTACTATCATGCCAGGTCTTTCTCACCATGATGATACACCACAATAAATCCTTTCATCATGAAGGACACTGTCCTTATGGAACCATAAGCCACAATAAACTGTTTCTTCATTATTTTGGTCATGGTATTTTAGTCATGGCAGCAGAAATGCAAACAAGGCCACAAGTTAGTACCAGCAGTGGGATTCAAACCCAGGCAATGTGACCATTAACAACTCTCAGGTGACCGGGATAATACACTAACTCCTAAATTGGACTGAACGACGTCTGTCTATAATTCTCTTCAGTTTGAGCACCCTGAAGAGTCTACTTCTATGAGCATGCCCCAGATTACCTGGAAATTAAATGTTGGGGGAACTAATCACATCCTTCCAGCTCTAAGTTATTATGTTGGCCTTCCCTCTACCTCAGGATTTAATATAGCTAAATACCTGTAGACAGTTGTGCACTGGTTCAAGTTTTATAAGCACTATTTATTGGCTGTGTATTTTGGAGAAAATCACCTCTCTGAGTCTCTAAAAGGAAACCAATCTCTAACCAATTTCTTGCCATGTTAGGAGAGTCACTGGGATAATATGCAGACAATACTTCATACAGTGCCAATAACTGGCATTTCTAACACATCTTCTGGTGCCTATGCTGGCTTGAGAGGGTGGTCTTGACGACCACATATTACAGCTGTGATGGAAATGGTTTGCTGGTCTCAATGGGGAAAGTGAATAAACATATTGGGAAATAGGTAGATGCAAAAAAAATGCATAATTTGTTAAAAAAGCTCATGTGGTGAGACAGGATGGATTTTTACATTTCCAAAGAACCTGGGGATTGGGGGTTGGAACAGAAGTTACATAGTAATGCTCATTAAACGGTCTCAGAGAAGGTAGGTATCAGGACCTCAAGAAGCCATTGACTGAAATAGTAATCAGTGATTTGAAGGAATCTCTAGAAATGAAATAGATAGGATGCTTACTAAGGGGTTGCCAGACTTCATGTAGAATCCTAGTGGACAGACACCTGAAGTCCCTGGAGAAGGCATGCATACCTCTTATCCAGTTATCAAATCAAAGAAGCTTAGGGAGGTACTTCCATAGATGAGGAGGCTAGGTGGCTTTGAGGAAAGCTTCTGCAAGACTAGATTGCCAGCTTGGATGCAGAGCACTCAATTAAATCTGCATTTCAGATCATCAACTTGTGATTTCTTCAATATAGATAGGTCTAATGAAATATGTTTTCTGAATCAGATGACTCATGAACACTATAAATCTGCCCTGAAGTGTTTCCCAGGGATATTGGCACCGAACACCAGGATGACTCAGGCTGGAAAAAGAAAGACTGAGGCCTTTCTTGTGAGATTATTGGGTAATGGGGTCAAGTGCATAGAGTTCTATAGAGACATGAAAATCCACACTAGTTCACTAGAGAGCTGTTCTTCGGTCTTATCATCATTTCTTATACATGAATTTCTTAAAACTACAGCATCCTGTGAGTCTGTGTGTTGCTGTAGAAGAACCCAAGCACCCACGAATCCTGGATTCTGCCCTCAATAAACCAAGCAAAATCTTCATAACCTATTAACTGCTCACTCAATGTTAGTAGGTTCATTATGATGTCTTTGTACATTCACATAATGCACCTTTATCCTTTTCACCCCACTGGTGTCCTGACTTGGAACATTTTCTTTATTAATATCTGAATATAGAAATCCTCAACCTTGTTTTCAGTTTCTAACATTCCTTTTTTTTTTTTTGAAATAGGAGTGGCTTGGTTAAAAAAATTGATGGGTTGAATATTTTTCTTTTTCTTTTTAAAGATTTACTTTTTTAAATGTATGTGAGTACACTGTAATTGTCTCCAGACACACCAGAAGAGGGCATCAGATCACACTGCAGATGGTTGTAAGCCACCATGTGATTTGCTGGGAATTGAACTCAGGACCTTTGGAAGTGCAGTCAGTGCTCTTAACCACTGAGCCATCTCTCCAACCCAGGTTGAATATTTTTTATTCCTAAAATTTTTATTCGTTTCCTCCCCCTAGACTTTCTGAACTTCTATACAAGTCTTGAGTTAATGTTATTTCTTAATTCATATCTTTGTTTTATTCCTCTTTGGGATTGTTGGTCTTGTAAATTTTTTATTCTTTTATAATTTGACATGTATAAAATATATAGTTCTTTGGTCAAAGTCCTTCCCATTGTCTTCTGTTACCCATTCCCTCTCTCACCAAATTTTTTCTCCTACTTGCATCTGTGTGATAATGGGCCAGTGGATACACAACTGTGGGATTTGACTCAATATTCCCTAGCAACCTTTAACTATCTATAGTTCCTCTGGAAAAGATGGACTTTATGTCTCTTCCCTCATTCAAGATGCAATGTTGATTGGCCCAATCTTGTGCAGGTTTTATGTAAGTAGTCAATGCTGCTATGAATTCATAGGTGCAACATGAATTCTGGACCATGTCATTTCCAGAAAGATAGCATTTCATGGTACTCCTCCCCATCATCCTGACCTCACATTGTTTTGGAGTCTCATTTAGGATTGACTCAATAATCACTCATCTTCAGCATCCTGTCCACTTATGAGTCTCTGCAGTAACCATCATCCACTGCAAACAGAAGCTTCTCTGATCAAGGCTGACAGCAGCACTGATGTACAGGTATGTATATATTTATTCAGATGGCAGCTTGAAACCATATACATTTAACAAAACTATGGCAGTAAGTTCTGTCCAAAGAACTCTGAACTACTCAGTCATAGAATGCTGACCACTAAGAACCTAAATCACACCAAATTGAAAAATCAAAAAGAAATGGATGAACTTCTATATGCACATGGCTTGCAAAGCCAAGATTCCATCAACAACTTGAATAACTTATTACAAACAATGAGACCAAATCACTAATAAATAGTATTGCTTAATAAAAGCCCTGGTAATGATAGTCCCTACAGAGTTCTTCCAGTCAGTTAAAGGACAAAAACCACTGCTTCTCAAATTATACCATAACACAGAAAAGAGGAAACACATCCTCATCTGATTTCAAAGGCAGACAAAACTTAACAACTAAAACTATTGACTAATATCTCTTGGTGAGGATAAATGCAAATGTTATTAATAAAACACTGGCAAACTCAATTCAAGAACATATTAAAAATTGCCCATCATGATCAAATAGGTTTCATTCTAAAATAAAGGGATAGTTCAAAATATGTAAATCAGCAAATATAATTCATGACATGAATGGCCTCAAAGATAATAAATCTACAATAATCTTAATAGATGAAGAAAAGACTGCTGACCATCATTCAGTCCTATACTCATCTTAATAGATGAAGGGTTTGAGAGAACATATCCCATCATTATAAATGTTATGTATAGCAAACATCAAACAAAGCATAATTTAAAGATAAACTTGAAGTACTTTTACTAAGGTTGGGAACAGTTAAGGATGTCTATTTTGTCCACCATTTTTAATACAGTGCTTTCACATAACTAGAGAAACAAGGCAAGGGAAGAAAACAAAGGGGCACAAAAGGAAAGGAAGAAGCCAAAGCACCCCATTTGTAGGTGATAGGATTCTACACACAAGAGACCCTAAAAATTCCATTAAAAAATTCACAGACCTGTAACATACTTTCAGAAAAGTGGTGAGACACAAAATTAATACACAAGAAAGCAGTAGTCTTTCTATATAACAATGACAAAGACACTGAAAACAAAATTAGGGGGAAAAAAGTTCATTCACAAAAACGAACTAACAAACAAACAAACAAACAAAACAAAACAAAACAATAAAACACCAAAAAACCCTACATTGCAATACACTTAACTAAGGAAGTGAAAGATATCTACAAAGAAAACTTTACAACAGTGAGGGAAGAAATCAAGGAAGAAATCAGAAGATGGAAAGACATACCATGCTCATGCTAATGGACTACAAGAATCAATTCTGCAAAACTGACTGTCTTACCAAAAGCATATATGCTTTCAATACAATTTCAATAACAGTCCCTTGACATTCCTTAGGGAAATGGAAAAAGGAACTTAAAATTTTCTACAGAAGCACAAATCCTCCCAGATAGCCAAAGCAGCACTCAGCTCTGAAAGCGTAAGTCAGCCCCAATTAAATGTTCTTTACAAGATTGCCTTGGTCGTGGTGTCTGTTCACAGCAGTAACACCCTAAGACAGACGTTAGTACCAAGGACTGGAGCACTGCATTGCAGTGATAGACCTTACCATGTTTTGTTTGGACAAATGTGGATTTTGGAACTTTGGATTTAGAAAGTGATAGAATGCTTTAAGTGGGGGCTTACATGGCCATACTAATAGCAATATGGAAGACATTGGTGCTGAGGGTGATTTGAACTGTGGGGGGCCTAGTTCAAGATGCTTCAGAGAAGAATTTTAGTACATGGTCTAGAGCCTTCTTGTAATATTTTTGTGAAGAATGGGTCTGCTTTTTGCCCTTGTCTGAAGAGTCTACCTGGGGCTAAGGTAAAGAGATTTTTATTAATTGCATTGATAAAGAAAGTCTCTAAAAAGAATAGACTATGTCCTCTGATTTACTCTCATGAAGAGCATTTTCATCAAAGATAGCAAGATTAGAAAGGAAAAGTTTAAAATGCATGGTGAGAAAAAGGCTCTAGGAAGTGAAATGGCATTAAGTCCTGTGTTTAAAAGGGTTAAATGGAAGTAAGGGAGTAGTGACCTTGGGGTACAATCCCACCCAGCTAAGCTTATTCTTTATGCATTTGTAGTTGAACAAGGGATAGTTATATATCATGTTACATGCTATTATTAACTGGTTATTGTTTTCATTTGGACATTTAATTTGAAATAAACTACAATCCAGAAATAGGAGGCATAATTGTAATCCAGATTTCCAGATTGTGAGGCTGGAAGACACAAGCTTTATCCAGATCTTGAGGCATAATGACCTTGAAAAGCTTAGGACCAGGAGTAGTGGTACACACGTTGAATCCCCTCATTCTAGAGATAGAGCCATGCAGATTTGTGAGTTCAAGGTCAATCTATAGAGCAAGCCCCAGGACAACCTTGAAGGAGTAAGAAAACAGAAAGCTGATGAACAAAGGGACAAGCCCCAGAAAATAGCAGAACTCAGCAATTTTAGCCACGTGGCTCTGGCTTTATAGTAATGAGTAGAAATGGTTACTGGGACAACTGATGCTGGTTAGAGCTAAGAAATTAACAGTGATTAAGAGTCCAGCATCACGGAGTTGAAATCATTAGGTAAGTGTTTTCTGAGTTCCAGAGATGGCCAAGGTTGTTCCAGAGATGGCCTTGTGCTACAGCTAGACTTGAAAACGTATAAGAACCACCTAGGTGCTACTGGTTTTGAAGGCATGGCATGAAGGGGTCATGAGAGCAGCAAAGACCTTGCAGTGTAAGAGGCTAGGAAAGGCTATTAGTAAAGGTGCAGGCTCAGTTGCAGTTGAGGGCCCAGGACTGAAGGGGTCATGTAAAGAAGTTGAGGTTGGCACCATGAAGGGAGCCTATGGGCAGCTATTGGTGAAGCCTAGTTGTAGCAGAAGACCCAAGAATTATAGAGATGCCAGTACCATGGGGTGACCATCAAGAACAGCAGTAGCAATAGAATGGAGTCAACTCAACCCTGGCATGCTACAGAGGGCAGAGGTGGAGATGTGACCCAAGCCCTTTGGAGGAGCCCAGATCGTGTGTGGATCTCAGACATTGTAACAAGAAGAGGTAACAACGAATTTGCCTTGGAGACCCCAAGATGTTCTAGGTGCCAGATCTATGGGATAACTGCTGAGGAAAGCTTCTATCAGGGAGTGGAGCCATTCAAAGAGAAAGCATTGTGTTGTAGTTGGCAAATCACAAACTGAGTTGGAGATATGAAGAGCCCTTTGACATGAGACATGGAAAGGCAGAGCTTGGAGTTTGCTCAGATGGTTTATGATCTTGCTTAGGTCCAGTATTTCTTCACTATGAACATTTTAGAATGGTAATGTATATCCTTTGATGGTGGAGGGATATGATCTGCTTTTTGATTTTGGTTTTATAGGGGATTACAGTTAAGTGACTGGATGAATCTCAGAAGAGACTTTGAACTCTGGACTTTTAACATTGTTGAGACTGCTATAGACTATGGGGACTTTTGAAGTTGGACTAAATGTATTTTTCATTATGCTATGGGTAGGTATGGCTTCCATAGGCTCATGTGTTTGAACAAGCCTATCGGGGCCAGGGAGTGGAATGTGGTGGTTTAAATATTTTCAGTCCAGGGAATGGTACTATTAGGAGGTATGGCCTTTTTGGAGGAATTATGTCACTGTGAGAGTAGGCTTTGAGACCGTCCTCCTAGTTGCCTGGAAGACAACTATAGTCAGACAACTGTAGTCAGATCAAGACGCAGAACTCCTATCTTCCAGATCCATGTCTGCCTGCATGCTCCCATGCTTCCTGCCATAATGATAATGGACTGAACCTCTGAAAGTGTAAGCCAGCCCAAATTAAATGGTGTCCTTTATAAGAGTTGTCTTGTTCATGGTGTCTCTTCATAGCAATGCAAACGCTAACTAAGACAGAAGTTCTTCCAGTTTGACATGCAGACCTTCCCAGCATGCAGCCTTCTCTTGAGTTTCCATCTTCACTATCACCTAGAGAAAAGAAAACAGTAAAAATAGTTAAAAAAAAAACCCCAGATATCGAAATGCATTAAACAATTCCACAGGAAGTAACCACACTATCAATAAAGATAGAGAGCAAAGAAAGTTGTCATATTTTTACAGCATGAAATAGGAACTGGAAAATTTGTAAAAATAAAAGTATTAGTAATAAATGGCAGAGAGAAGAGGGCACTGGAGAAAGGTGAAAGAACTGTGAAGTAAGACAGTGAAGGGAAGAAATGCTTATCAGATGGTGGTACAGGAGATGCAACAGGACAAACTCAGACTAAAAGAATGGAAAGAGGGGTCAGTCGCCATTTCTTCCTTCCCAACGCAACAAAGGATGAAGATGCATTGCATTTACCAGCTCAAACAGGTTACACTGGTACGGGCTGGACACGGGCTGAGTGTAGTGTGTAAATATTAACAATCAGTCTACATTACTGCCGGTTCGGCACCTGATCTCGGTCTGTTCCCTGCCCGGTACATAGCCTGAGATTGAGACCGTATGTTTCCCTTTGCCTCTCCCACCAACACTGGCTCTGCCGCTCCAGAGCTCTGAAATCGCTCTCTCATTCCCTCAGCTAGCTAATGCCAAACTGCCCTGCATTCCCAAATTTCTGCTGCTAGCTGGGGGCACATTCTCGCCAACCCATGCTCCACTGTGGTTACCTTTCCCCTGGAGCTCAGTTGAGTCTTTTCGAAATGGAAAACACCAGACAATCTTAGTTTAGAGTCAACAGATTACACAATTGCCGGGCATGGAATCTATCATCCTAAACTCATCAATTGTTCTATGTTAGAAATCTTCCGGTGGCAGATTCTGGTGGATTCCGCCACCAGATCTAACAGTTCCTGGTCTACATCTTGTCTGCTTTCACTCCCACCTCATCCTCCAAAAAGAAGTACCCTCCTCTTGTGTTCCCTCTTCCTTTCTTGGACCCTGAAGGCCCGCCTCCTCCTCTCCTAGTGATTGGCTTCTTGCTGTCTTTATTATCCAATCAATTCATTAGGGGAAAATTCCGCTACATCTGAACTCTTCCTTTCCTGTCCCATGTTCAGGGGTAACTGTCTCTCCTGGAGATGGCTTGCTTAGGTGCTCCCACGCACCAGAGCTACTGGTTTTGAGCACGGGTGTGGAGATACCTAAGCAATGGTCCATGAAGTATCTCCAGGGTACTGTATAAGTAAAAACCAGTCAAATCAAGGCGTGCTGCACTGGCCAGATGGGGAACAAGCACCAAGACATCTGTGTGTCCTGGACACACTGGGCTCTGTCTGAATATCCAGCACGTATTTGAACTCTTGGTGTTGCTCTTCTTTGCAGAGTTCAGGCCACTATTCCCAAAGGAACACTTTCTCTGCTTCATTGCAATGCAACCTGCACTTTCTATCATGAAGACCTGTGCTCACTTATCTGCATCCAAATAATAGCTAGTTTCTAGGATAGTTGTTCATTTAGTCTTGTGACCCAA
Source organism: Hylomyscus alleni (assembly GCA_019843855.1). Lineage (NCBI taxonomy): Eukaryota > Metazoa > Chordata > Mammalia > Rodentia > Muridae > Hylomyscus > Hylomyscus alleni. The sequence continues at coordinate 1,718 of JADRCC010570056.1, read as the reverse complement.
AGATTTAAAACTGCAGGGTCTTCTTCTCTCCATGGCTGGAAGCTTTGTCTGCATGTCCCCTAGTTAAGATTACTCCCTCCCTATCACAGCACCAGGAAATCTAGGGACCCTTTCTCCAGTGTCTGCTTGTTTCTAGGTCACAAATACATGTTGTGAACCTGTGGGGCTCTCCTTCTGTGTTTTACCTTCAACCACCCCCCCGCGCCCCACCCAGTGAGTAGAATCCTCTCCTATTCTAATTTCATCACTGTTATGTAAAACATTCTGATCAAAAGCAGAGGGAGGAAAGGGCTTATTTCATCTTAGAACCAACAACCCATCATTGAAGGAAGTTAGGACAGAGCAGAAACCATGGAGAAGCACAGCTTGCTGGTTCAATCATAGACTCATGATTTGCTAGCCTTCTTATACAGCCCAGGACAACCTACCTAGGCATGGTGCTGCCTATAGTGGGCTGAGCCCTCTGGGAATCAATTAATGATGAAGACAATTCTCGTTAGACATGCTCACAGGACAGTCTGACCTTGACAACTTGTCAGTGGTGCCTTTCTCTCAGATGACTCTAGACTGTGTCAGGTTGACAACCAAAGCTTACTGGAATAGTCACCTTTACTAATGTTTGCCCAGTTGTTAGAGTTTACTAATGTTATTAGAGTTCAGTATTTCTGGATTTTTACCTGGCCTCTGTTTGCTATTTTCTACTAAACTTTTGTCCCTGCCTATAATACAATCCTCTTCGTGCAGACATATAGTTGGTGCCTTGTTTTAGGCTTGTAGAGTCACAGGATAATAATCGATGCCTCTACTACTCACCTTTTATAAACTGGGCTATTTTCATGTCTTCAATAACTACTTGAAAGATCAGGATAATTTATACAATGCTGTAGTTTTATGAGACTCATATGCCTGCTAAGTCTATCTTTCAGAAACACATAACTGACTGGAAATCTTGATATATGTAAAATCTGTAAATATATCTTCATACTTCAAGATCTGTAAAAGTTATACCTATAAGATATGCAAATATGTTATATTTGTTATATACATAAATAATGTGTATATGAAACATGTATACATGTTATAACAAATCATAAAGGTGTTTTAATTGCCTGAACTATTCATAGTGCTAATCCAGCAAGCCCATACCATTATTGTGAAGTAAATTAGGATGTTTCACATATATATCTGTATCTATGCCTATGCATATATCTAATCTATATCTATATCCCATATCTATATCATCTATCTATCTATCTATCTATCTATCTATCTATCTATCTATCTATCTATCTATGAAAACAGTTACACAAAGCAGAATGGAGGCCCTTATTATTACAATCTTACCAGCCCATCTCATCTTCTCTTTCAAGTTATAAGAACGTCCAGGAAAATGCCAGCTTGTATTTCACAGTCTATGGATCTGATGCTGGAGGGACACCTTGGCTCATGGAAAGCAGAGAGAAGAAGCATTAGCTGGATTTCTCAACACACAAGACTGGGTCTCTGCAGAGAAAGCCAAGCCTGCAGGATTGACACTGCTGTTGGGAAGATGGAGGAGAGAAGTCTTCTGTCACCTGTGGAAACATGGAAGGGCCACTTGTCTTCCTTCTTCCTTTAAATTGAGGCCAGTCCTAACTGTCCTTGTCTAGAATGTCTCCTTTCACTCTTTCTATATGATACAATCATGACTCCCTTGTCATCTGGCTTAACTCACATTT
>JADRCC010570054.1:0-10047 GCA_019843855.1 Hylomyscus alleni | reverse complement strand
TACAGTTTTTAGAAATACAAGAATAACTGCCACTTAAAGGTAGAATTTGCTTGCTTCCTGTTCTATTTTGTAGTTTTGCCTAATTAGACCAACCCTCTGTCACTGTGAGGAGAGTTGACTGTTAGCCCCTGGCTGGTTTGTGCATATATTAATCATGAGGCCACCTTGTTGTTGTTGTTGTTGTTGTTGTTGTTGTTGTTATGTTTCAAACAAGATCTTGAATTAAAATTAATAAAAAAAAGAAATCAAGCTAATAAATGTTGGCTGGATTTCTTCTCTTGACTATGAAAGTGAGTCTCCATGTCCCTCTGAACACCGGTCTGTTGAGCATTTCCCACCAGCCTCTCGGTTTCAGTGTCAGGTTAAAGGTCACAGGATTTTTGTTAAAATCAAGATGCTTCATTCTTACCAGGCAGTGGTGGCGAACACCTTTAATCCTAGCACTTGGGAGGCAGAGGCAGGTGGATTTCTGAGTTCGAGGCTAGCCTGGTCTACAGAGTGAGTTCCAGGACAGCCAGGGCTACACAGAGAAACCCTGTCTCGAAAAACAAAAAAACAAAACAAAACAAAAAAAACCCGATGCTTCATTCTCATTAAATTTTTAGAACAATCAGTAAAATAACTCATCTCTAGACCCTTGTGTAGATGTTAGGTTTTTTTGGAAGTAAATTAAAGGACTTCCAGCTCTCATGATTCAGACAGTGGTATGGGGGACAGTGGCCCTTGGTTGGCCAGTGGTGCTTGGTTAGGCTACCTGCTAACATTCCACTGTCTGCCTTCTAGGCTGCAAGTTTCCTTTTTGGTCAGGAGTGTTACAGAGGCAGCACACAGCGATGGCAGTTTATGCATGGCGGCTGTGGAAGAGCTATGGGCTTGCTCAGTAGCCTGTCACATAGGACCTGCAGCTACAAACAAAGGCAGACAGTGGTGTGGGTTTTTTTTTTAATAGAATAAAAATTTCACAACAATATTTTTTTTAAAGATTTATTTATTGTTATACGTAAGTACACTTCAGATACACCAGAAGAGGGTATCAGATCTCATTATGGACGGTTGTAAGCCACCATATGGTTGCTGGGATTTGAACTCAGGGCCTTCGGAAGAGCAGTTGGTGCTCTTAACCACTGAGCCATCTCTCCAGCCCCACAACAATATTTTAATATTTTTATTTTATTACTATGAGGGAGGACAGAGGGCAGCTTTGCAGTCAGTTCTTCTCCAACTTTCCCTGGGGTTTAGGATCAAACTTAGGCATCAGACTTCTTTCTGGGGTAACCTTTGCCTGCTGAGCCATCTCACCAGCTCAGAAAAGAATGGCCCAGCGTGGGAACAAATGGTGTCCTTGTTGTAGGGGAGGGAGAAAGTAGTGAGTATAGATTGTGGATAACTTCAGCCACTGTGGGCAGACACAGTAGGTGGCCTGGGTCTGTTCATCCTTTGCTCCTCTCCCCACCCACTTTAAGAAAGGTCTCACTGTGTGTTGTGCCACTTGACCTAACACTATTGAACAACCCTCCCTGTCCAGTCTCCTGAGTAATCAAGACTACAAGTCCATTCACTCTACCTATCAGTATTGAAATTCTGTGGTTCAGTCAGTTTCAGGTTTAAAATTTTAGTCATCTGGTCTCTGGACATTCCTGGGTCCCCTTTTTGGAGATGTAACCTTGTTAATCTCATTCTGCTAAAGTGGAGACCCAGGGAGCGCTCCAAGTGTGGTTCAGAGAGAGTGCGGCATCACCTGGAGCACACACCTTCACTCTCAGATCCCGTGTTTACTTTTGTATGGCTAGAAGTGCACCCTGAGGCCTGCAGCATGCTGTGCAAACACTTTGCCTATGAGTTACCAGGGCAGTTCCCACTTGATATTCATCTCAAATACAGGGTTCTGCACAGCCCATCTTCCACCAGGGTGACTTCTGAGCTCAAACCCTGGTAGTTGTTTGTGTATAAGAAAAGTTGAAATCCTATCTTCTGGATGTGGCCCAATGTGTAGAAAAGTCTTCTGTGAAGGAAGGAATCCCAGTCTCTGGCTTCTCCACCTTCTCCTGCCCTGCTGCCTGCTGTTTGTTACTGAGTTGGGTGCAGATGAGACTGCCAGCCCCACTTGCTAGATGGCAGTGTCTGATGCTGCCTGGCACTCAGTATATCTACAGGGTAGTGATGGCACCCCTGACCACCGACAGTCTGTAGATCAAATAGAACATGGCTTGAAAAGCCAGGCTGCAGAGCAGGCGTGGGGCCAGTGCAGTCAGTTGCAGAGGTAACACTGCTTTCTCTCAGACAAGACAGATTTATGTGTCTAGCCAATGGCAGAGCCAGAGAGTCACTTGTAACTATACCATTCCCTCTGGTGAGGGAATGTCTCCTTATAGAGGGACCACAGTCTGAACTTACTCAGAAGCATTTCAGCCCTGGCTAGTGATTTTATGGAATGATATGTATATAACAGATTGTCTCTTCTTTTTTACATAGCATTAAAACTTCCTTTTGGTAAAACAACAGTGATGCATTTGGTGGCCAGAGAGACCCTGCCAGAGCCCAACTCACAAGGTAAGCCCCTTGGAGGACATTTCATTTGAGCCATCAAGATAGGCATTCATGCCTGCTTCTACTTAGACATTTGGATGAACCGAGAACTTCTTAGTTTATGAATTGAGCCTGTGGAGCAAGTAATCAGACCGGTTTTGAAAAATGCCAAAAATTAAAACAGGCTTTGAGCAAAACTCAGGCTGTTTAAAACTATGTCTCTGCCTTTTGCCAAAACACAGCTTGGCTAACCCAGGCTGGCCCTGTTTCCCCAGGTCAGAGAAATCGGGAGAAAACTGGTGAGAGCAACTGCTGTGTGATCCTGTAACACCAGCACAGTGTGGCGGTCTGTTGACACTGCGAGGACAGAGGAGACTCAGCAGCTTCCAACACCTGTAGGACAGTCGCCTGTACATCGTGGGACTGAATCACTCATGAACTCTGTCATCTCTTCTCACAAAGTAAAAAGAACCAAGAACACTTTCGGTCTGGTCCTTTATTCCTTGTATCTCGTGTGTGTGTTGAGCAGTCTGAAATGCACAGTGGTCTCCAGGGGAAGTAGCAAGTCTCTCTCTGCAGACACCGCCTTGCTGCCGCAAAGACTCCGCAGAAGTCTGAAGGCGAGTGCTGCAAGTACAATTTGCACTAAAAATAATTATTGTTTTCCTCATCACATAATCTGCACATGTCTGTGGTGCCCAGAAGTTCTCCTGCGTGTAGTCTGCCATGGAGGACACCCATCATCGGTGGAGTTAATACCAGGCCAGTCAGCCAGGGGGAATGGGAAGGAATCTAACATGCTGGGTGACTTCTACCAAAGTCAGCCACAGTGGCTGTCCTCACAGGATATCAAACTGGGCATGACTGTTGTCACTGCAGCAAATGAGAAGTCATGCCTGCTGCGCTCAGTGCTCTCTAGAGGGTGCCCCTGCTGCCTGCCCACCGAGTCCTCGGCAGGGGTTTCATCCAGACAGCACTGAGGGGCGATGGTGTGTCCCTAGCCTTAATGTGGAGGGGCCAATCTCTCAGTGCCCGGCCCTGTGCAGAACTGGTGGGAAGCCTGAGCAGCAGATCCGGTTGCATATTTGAATATCAGAAGATTGAAAGCCTGCAACGTCACTCATCCAAACCGTGCCGGAGTGTACTCACTCACTAGAGCAGAGGGATCCTTTTAAAGTCTCCAGATGCGAATTTTGTTTCTTTCTGTAGTTTGCATTCAGAATCAGTGCTTGCAATTGTATTAAAATCACAAGCTGAGTTTTAAGGCATACATGATCAATAGCACCACTCTTATTTTTACCAATAATTTAAAGATTGATATGCTATAAATAAACAATTTGCACAGCACTAAAGCATGAGCTAATTTCATCTAAACCTGTAAAAAAAAGATTTTATATTTTTTTTTCACCAGGAAGAAATCTTCCTGGATGAAATTACAAATATGTGTAGATTATATTTAATAAAAAAGACATAATAAAATATCTAACTGTAGAATGCAAATATAGATTGGCGTGTAGCATATAGAGCAGTATTCCATATCAATAACTTTATCCAGCCTTTTAAAAGATGAAGTTGCAGACTACAGTGTGTTCTGTATTTAATGAGGGCTCCTGGCCCTCAGCAGCATTAAATGTAAATGGTCTCTATGGTCATCTCTGTTTAAATGCAATCAGGTTACTTTATTCATTGTTAATGCTTTGATGAAGAGGCTTTATATGCAGTAGATCTACGAAAATATTGTTCATACTGATCAGAATTAAATTTGTATAGAGCAGAGTTTTAAAATGAATGTAAATAGCACTAAACCTTTTCTTTCTGCAGCCTGTACTTAATAGATTTCTTCTGTAAACTAAATAAAAAAATTGTAATGCATTTCATTGATGATTTAAAGATTGATTTAAGCATTGTCTCATCTACGTTGTAGTTAATTTTCTACTCTTCTGAGGCTTTTAAAATTCATTCACTTCCCACTCTGTTGCTACTTGGGAGTGCCCCAGTGTCTTTACCAGTTAGCTGACTAATGTGTGAGGCCCATTGGCTGGGGTTATGTTTCTTTTACCCCTAAAACATGCAGAAGATGGCAGTTAGCCATAATGACTATATTCTTTGGGAAATCAAACTACTGGTTAATCATCTTTAACACTTAGATTCCTGATACTCTCTGTCTTCCCAGAGCTAAAGACTTTGAGTCCATTGTGACTGCACTTTGGACAGTTAATATTCTCAATTGGCTCCCATGTGTGTCCCATCTCCCTTTCATGACACTTCAGTTTGGAGCCACATGACTCATAGACAAGGAATTAGCTCACTCAATACCTAGTATCATAGTTGTGCCAGATTTAAAAGGATTAAAAGAAGTAAAATTCTATACTGAAAACAACAAAATTTTTACTAGTATATACATGAAAATACTAGACTCTTCCTTTAAAAAACAAACACACACACACACACACACACACACACACACACACACAAAACCCTCAGACAACTGATGGCTAGATGGGATTGACCACACTCCAGATCGAGATCGGAGGTCTGCCCAGAATGGCCACTCTGCACAATGGGGGTCTTTTTGTTAGGCCTGAGCATGCCATCCTGGTTGGAATCGTGGCTTTCTATAAGTTGTATCTGATGCAGTCATTCGTGCAGAGGGCTTCTCACAGCTGACAGTATCTTGACCAATGCTGCATCTGTTTCTGTTAGCCAGTGCATAGTAAGCAGTGTTCAACGTGGAAAGAAATGAAAACTTTCTCACTTGTCAAAGAATAGACCTTTTCTTTTGAATGACTTCCATTTGTAATTTGGCATATTTTTCCAATTATCTTTCTATTCCTTTTTTCTTTTCCAATTTATTTATGACACTCAAATAAAATTCAACATAACCTAGCCTCTCCTCTGCTTTTTAAGTGAGAGAAAGATGAGCAGCCAGAATTTACGACACTTTAGCCACATCCTCATTGGTGAACATTGTGGCATTCCACCCCCCACCCCCGTCATTTTGTTCTGTGGTTACTTATTAGCCAGACACAACTACAGGCAGTCGGTGGTCACTGAGCACCATTTCCATGGCCAACCTGTGCTGGAGTTTTTGGGAACAGGCAATAGTTCATCAGCTGTAGCTCTTAACGTAGCCTACTCCCCATACCTTACGAAGTGCTGTGCAGAGGGAATCATGAACAGAACTGAGAAACAGTGACTGCTTCCCTATTGGTGTGCACTGCCACAATGTCAGCTTTTTAAAAATTCTATCTTTTCCACAATGACTAACAGAGTAGACCTAATAAAAGTTTGGAGAAAGGTGCATGCTGGGCAGTGGTGGCGCACACCTTTAATCCCCGCGCTTGAGAGGCAGAGGCAGGCAGATTTCTGAGTTCGAGGCCAGCCTGGTCTACAGAGTGAGTTCTAGCACAGCCAGGGCTATACAGAGAAACCCTGTCTTGAAAATCAAAAACAGGCTGGAGAGATGGCTCAGTGGTTAAGAGCACTGACTGCTCTTCCAAAGGTCCTGAGTTCAAATCCCAGCAACCACATGGTGGCTCACAACCATCTGTAATGAGGCCTCATGCCCTCTTCTAGTGCGTCTGAAGACAGCTACAGTGTAGTTATATATAATAAATAAATAGAAAAACAAAAACAACAACAACAACAAAAGCAAGAGAAAGGCACATGGATCTTATTCACAGAAGAGAAAAGAATTAGGTAAATGTGCCTTTAAATACTGTTTCTGAAATGTCTCCAAAAACGGGTTGCTTTCAGGCATCTATGCAGACAGAGCTGGTGTCAGGATGATGGTGGTAGTTACAGATTCACCCTGTTTCTCCAGTGCTTCTCCAGGCTTGCTGGGAGTTGCAGGATCTATGGTGCAGGGACGGAAGGTGCTAGAGCAGTAGAAGTCACAGAATCCAGCTCTGCTGAAGAACTGGCCACCAGCTGGAACCCCAGGCTCCCTTTGAGAATGCAGGACAGTTAATGTAGGAACCTGGTAGGGAGCTCTGCAGAGAGACAGTGTCCCCAACCCCTTCCCCATGGTCCTTCCTCAAGTAGTTTAGGAGTGTCACTTACTGAGAATCTCACTAGTTGAACAGTTCCTGGACTTGCAGTGTCTCTCCAGTTTGATAATACTGCATCCTTGAATTTCATTACCATAGAAACAGCTAAGCTTTGAGAGTGGGCAACTTCAGGAAAGTTGATGTTGTAGTCTCAGGTTTCCAGCTGTTTGGTAGGTGTGTTATAAAGATTCCTTTTAAGTAAAGCATCTCTGCCTAAAAATGTAAGTGACAGTCCTGTCACTAAGTCATGTGCTGAATCAGGATGCTGAACTCTAAATTTCAGGAAAACAGCTTGCAAAAAGGCCAGAGGACATAACACAGATGCATCCAGATAAACATCAAAAGGAAGACCACGATAAGAAAAGCTGGAAAATGGACTTCGTGTTAGCAGAGGGCCTGATGGCTCCATGAGATGTGGCTGGCTCAGATATGATGGTTCAGGTCTATGTTGTTTTTTAACATAAGCCTACCACCTAAGTGAGGTAGCTCGTGCCTTTAATCCCAGCATTGGAAAGGCAGATCTCTATGAGTGCCACACCAGCATGGTCTACATAATGAGTTTCAGTCCAGCCAAGGGCAACGTGGTGATGCCTTGTCTCAAAAATGTAAATAAGTAAGTAGGCACAAATCTTAAAAATTAGGCTCAGTGAGTGGGTACTTGGCAAGGCTCTGGGCTCATCCCAGTGCGAAAAATTAAAAAGTGAGGGGTGTACATCATGAGATCTGAATAAAATACTGTGTCTAATCTAGATTACACCTGCTGGGTTCTGTCTAGCTCCACATCAGAAAGAATGAGTAAGATGCTCTAGGTAACATCATGGTTTGATGACTCAGAATCTTGCTTGGCCAAGAGTTTTGATAATCTTTTGAAATATTTTATTTTTATTACATTTATTAGGGGAAGGGGCACATGGACAAGTTGGGAGAATGGGAGTTAGGTCTCTTCTTCCACCATGGAATTCTGTTGTGAGGGGTCCACCAGAGAAGACTACAGGACATGGGTTAAGCCAATAGAAAGTCTTTATTAGCTGGCCAGCAACTACACTGGGTATTTGGGGTCCCAGTGTAGCTCAAGCCTTTCTCAGGATGAGCTTTTAAGCACAAAAACCACATCCTGGATTGACAGACTTCAGTTAACAAGAACAATTAGAACTACAGAACTACAGAAGCCAAAATGCAATGTTAGTACATTTAGAGACTTCTCCAGAACTTTGAGCTATGATGGATTAGGACTTCCTTTTCATCTAGGCAGGTAGTGCTGTCTACGGGTGGTTATAGCCTGAACACTATTTCTGTCATAGCAATCTGGGAGCCTGTTAACAGTTCCTGGGGCTCTGGGGGCCTGTTAAACAGTTCCTGGGGCTCAAACTCAGGTTGTTGGGCTTGGCAGCACCTTTACCAGCTGAGGTGTCTCACCCACTTATTAGCTCTTGAATTGCTAATGTCATCCCATCAGGGTTTCAAAACCATGGTTAAGTTTGTTTGGACCCAGAAGCAAAGGCAGGTTGTTGGGGTTTTGTAGTAAACTTGAGGCAGACACATGCGTTCTATAGTCACCAGGTCCTGCTAGCTGAGTTCTCATTTTCTGTAAGGAGGTGGCTCTCCCTTTTGGCACAGTGGGAAGACATTAGCCAAACCTAGAGATAAGTCCCTTCTCTCCAGTGTGATTGGCTTGGCAGTGAGTAGCGTCCTCACCATGATAGATTTGGTAATGAGGGTATGTTGGGGGAAAGTTCCTCTGGAAACCTTGCAAGAGATATTTGTTCCTGGATGAGACAAACAGACTAGCCTCCTTGCAGGCAGTGTGCTGACCTAGCACCCTAAAACTGCAGGGTAGATGAAAGAAACAGACCTGGCTCCCAGCGGAGGTACTGATTTTGCTAAGTGAGCCGTTCCAAGAACTCTTGTAGATGATGTATATGCTGGGGATGTTTCTTTTTCTGCTAAGAGATGTCCCTGATGATACACATGAACCACCAACATTTTAGAACCATAACCTTGTTTTTAGAATTCATTCTGTTTGAGACAGGATCTTTGAGGCTAGGCTTGCCATGTTCTACACAGCTTCCGGGTTGCTCTAGAGTGTCAGGGAATTCGAATGGACAGATACACAGACTACAAGACTGCAAAACTTGGATTGGGTGGGTGGTGCATGCTCTGACTACTATGGCAACCCAGAAACTCAGCTCATCTGCTTATAAATCTGAGTGGAGCAGGTGGGTTCATTGGTTACAATGAACAAAGAGTAAGTTTAGCTTATGTCAGCGGGAGGTTTATATAGGGGAGCAGTCTCCAGCTACAGGCATCCAGGAGGAGGAAGCTGTGGTTGATAGCTTCTGCATACAGTCAGCATTTGCACTCAGACCAAAGGAAGGCTTTCCATCTCTCTGAGTCTCACCCCTAGGTGAGGCTTTGCCAATCACATAGGTCTGAGGGATTTGGGTCTTTGGCATGATTATGCCCATGTTAACAGCACACTTGGGGTTTCCTCCATGCCTCCATTCCTCCACGAGCTAGCCTTGAACTCAATATATAGCCAAATCAACCTTGAATGTCCAATCTTTCCTCTACCTTGTGAGTGCTGGGATTGCAAAGAGGAGTGACCGATTCCCCGGGCTATGCAGCTGGAGACTAAAGAACACAGGGCCTGGCGCGCTAGGCAAGCGCTCTACCAGCTGAGCTACATCCTGGTCCTGAGAGTTTAATCTTTTTATGTTCAAGCTAAATTTGAATGCTTGTGGCTTAGAGTGGGTGCCTTTTTTATGCAAATGACTGGAAGCAACTCCGTAAATAAAAAAGTGCAAGGGGAAGCTGTGGAAAGGCAGATGGGAACAGGAACAGGCTGCCGACTGGCACAAGCAGAAAGCAGGTACTCTTCTTCTTCTTCTTCTTCTTCTAGGTAGCAGTGGTACTTCTACACTACAGAAGCAACTCCCTGGGTCCAGCTCCCACTAGCTGTGAGAAGTGCAGGACTCCCCAGGTACCTTCACAATCACGGCTCTGAGAGCACAGGAAATCTCATACAACCAGACCCCAAGTCCACACCTTTTCTTCCTGGAACCCCATAGGGCCTCAGAACACTCCTCACTCCCTACCACCCCCTCCCCTTTCCAAAATCCTTCCCTGTGGGTGAAACCGAGTCACTACCAGAAAGCTACTACAGAGTCCTCAAAACAGCATGCGCCCTGTGGGCCACTTTGATAGAAGCTGTGAGATTAGTTTGTTAAGACTAAAGAGTGACCAGTCTATGGGGGTGCTCCTTTAACCACAGGAGACAGAAGGGCTTTGTAGGGGTCCTAAAACATTCTGTATCTTCTTGAGTTAGTGAAAGTTACTTATATCAAGACCATGATGATTGGTGTGAAGTGTCAGGTTCTAGGTTGACCTAGGAGACCAGCAGTGTTGTTCACAAAGGTGAGGACAAACCCAATACCCATTAGTGAACTGACAGAGGGCAAAATTATAAATGGAC
>JADRCC010570051.1:0-10664 GCA_019843855.1 Hylomyscus alleni | reverse complement strand
AAAAAAAAGGAAGGAAGGGGAAAGGCTGTCTTTCAATGATCTGCTTTATGAGGGAACTCTGCTCTGAGATACGAAGCTTCAACAACCCCAGAGCTCCCTAAGGGTGGATAGCATCTCACTTTCTGGATGAGCGAGTGCTGAGAGCTGAGACAGCTAAGCTGCAGTGTACAGATGAGCCCTAACCACCTGCCCCCAAAGCCATCACATTCTCTGTTCAGGGCGCCTCAATGAACCTTACCATCCCCCCCCCACTCTCATGCATGAGCACACACACAACAACAAAAAATTCCAAAGCTCAGAAGGTATAGCACTAAATGCTCACACTGGAAACTAGGAAACATTTTACTAACCAATAATCAATAACCCAGTTCCCTACAAAAAACATGAAAAGGGAGGAGACAGGCAAACTCAGATTAAGGTAACTTAAGGTAGCAATAAAGAGCAAGAGTCCATGGAGTTCTCAGCAGAGGATAACAGCAAAAACCAATGAAGCAGCAGGCTGATTCCTTAAATTAACTGACGAGGGGGACGCACAGTCAACACTAGGAATAAAGCAGCTGTCACTGAAGACCCTGCAGCCATTTAAAGGCAAGGAATGAAAGGGTACAGCCATCTTGATTTATACTAGCGATCTAACAGAGTAAAATAAGTGGGCCAATTCTTCAAAGACCATGAACAACCAAACCCAACCCATATGATTTACATACCTGTTTCATGACTTGAATAGCTAGCTACATGGACCAAAGTGTCCTTTACAATGAAAGAAACTGAACTTGGAATTTAGAAGAACTCTCCAGCATGAGATTTCCATCAGCCATTTATAAAGAATTAACACCATATCACAAAATCTCCTCAGAAGATAAAAGATGAAGAATCTTGCCTAATCTGTTTAATGAGCCTAGGCTATACCAAAACCAGATAGAGTAGGAGCCTAGGCTATACCAAAACCAGATAGAGTATGAGCTTAGGCTATACCAAAACCAGACAGAGCATACAAAGAAAAAACTACAGGCAGTCTTCTTGGTGAACTTAAACATGGAAAGCATGGATTAACTGTTAGTAAGATGGAGTCAGCAATGTGTAATGGGGACTCTATACTCTAGGCGTTTGGAATTTATCACAGGAACGCAAAGCTGATACACAACTAACCCACGCAATATGACCCACAATGGGTTGGAGAACATAAAAATCTCACATCATGATACCAGTCGAAGCAGAGACACTTATTCCTAGATGAAATTCTCCAGAAACAAACAAGAGAGGAGAATTTCCTCAACTTCATGAAAGTCATCCGTGAGAAGTCAATTGCTCTGCCCCAGGAGGGCACACTTTCTCTCTGTAATGGCGACTGAGGAGAGTGTGTCCGAAGATGCTTCTCTTCTTCTATATGAGAGTTCCAACTCAATAAGACAGAGGAAAAAGTAGTAAACACATGGGGTAAAAAGAAACGGTTCATTTTTGCAGGTATAATTAGAAAATTATACACATAAAAGAAAAAGCTGAATAAAAAACTCGCAGAGCCATTTTGGAAACCTTCAACCTACAATTTGCCCTGCCTACAAAATGTGCTGGGGTGAAGGTGGCACAGAAATTATGGGAGTGACCAACCAATGACTAGATCAACTTGAGACCCATGGCATGAAAGGAAACCCACCCCTTCAAGGCCAGGAACAAGAGTCTAGGTAGCCCAGAAACCTACAATAGACCCAAACATGAATAGCCAAGAAAAATTCGTCAACAAAATGAGTCCTAATGATATTCTGTTGTACTCGTGGATTGGTGCCTAGCCCAACTGTCATCAGAGAGGCTCCATCCAGCAACTGATGGAAACAGATGCAGAGACCCACAGCCAAATATTAACCAGAGCTTGGGGAATCCTGCGGAAAGGGGGGCAGGGAATGTAGGAGCCAGAGAGATCAAGGACACCACAAGAAAACCCACAGAATCAAATAACCTGAACCCATAGGAGCTCATAGAGACTCAATTGCCAATCAGGGAGCCTACATGGGAACTGATCCAATACCTCTGCACGTTGTGCAGCTTGGTCTTCATGTGGGACTCCTAATAGTGGGAGCAGGGGCCGTCTCTGAATCTGTTGCCTGTCTTTGGGATCCTTCCCTCCTTCTGGGTTGTCTCGTCTACCCTTAATAAGGGAGGAGGCGCCTAGTCTTACTGCAATTTGACATACCATGGCTGGTTGATATCCATGAGGGGCCCTTTTCTGAAGAGAAATAAAAGAGGAATGGATTGGGGGAGAGGAGGTGGGGAGAGGGACTGGGAGAAGAGGGAGAAGAAACTGCAATCAGAATGTATAATAATTAATTAAAATAAATACAAAAAAGTCCTCTTAGAGAAAATAAGTGAGATTACCAAACTAGTACCGTCACCAATCAATCTCATTCCTGTATGCCAGCAATGAGTGTGTGGGAGCAGATTAGAAACACATAGTTATTTACAATTACTATACAAGCAAAGGAATCCTTACGTGATAAGTTGACAAAACTTGTCCAGGACATGACATGATAAAGGCTAACTCTTCTATGTGTTTAATGTGGACATAGACAAGCCTATATTCCCATAAAATTCACATGGAAGGGCTTAGGACCTAAAACAGCAAAGGCAGTCTCTAAATGGGAAGATGTCCGAGCAGGTTCCCTGCTAAATATTACAGACTGAGTTGAGACTCTCTGATTGACATCCTAGAAGCAGACTCACAATTGGACCCCACTAATTTTTTGAGAGTTTAAAGTTAATGCATTTAAAGGTGTGGTTTTTTTTTTAACAAAAAAATAAGAAGCCCTTATTGAAATTTAACAAACTGTATCAAAATTTACTCAAAACAAGGCCTGGGCATAATATAAATAGGAAATAAGAAAAATCAAAAATTTAAAACTGGTCAGTTTTTCAGACTTGACACAGGAACTAATTGGACTTCCTCAAAATAAAACCTTTCGCTTAGTGAAACATCACATTAGTCTAATTAGAGACAAGCTACAAAGCAGGTTAGAAATCTCTGCAAACTCTGTATCTGGCAAGGGCTTTTGCACTTAAAGAATTTTCAAACCGCCGGGTGGTGGTGGCGCTCGCCTTTAATCCCAACATTTGGGAGGCAGAGGCAGGTGAATTTCTGAGTTCGAGGCCAGCCTGGTCTACAGAGTGAGTTCCAGGACAGCCGGGGCTACACAGAGAAACCCTGTCTCAAAAAACAAACAAACCAACCAACCAACCAAAAAGAATTCTCAAACCTTAACTGTAAAAATAGTAATAATCTAATTAGGAAATGCATGAAAGATAGTTAATTCCCATAAGTGTACTGTTTAGAAATACACACACACACACACACACACACACACACACACACACACAAATACATGTTCATCGTCTTTATCCAAGGGAAGATGAAACTTGGAAGGACATTAAGACATCACCTGTTAAAACTGGAAGACAGCGATAACGACAAGTGTCGACAGGATACAGAGCAACTGCAGCCCACAGCCCTTTTGCTGGGATATGCAGCACCACCCAGCACTTGCTTTCCTCTGCATTTATCTCAGAGAAATAAGAAGTTATATTTCACACAAAAATTATACACAACAGGACACAGCTATTTCTTTGTAACCATTAAAAATGGAACTAAAAGAAACATAGATAAAGGGTTAAAGACACATGGCATATCCACTTGGTAGAATCCTGCTCAGCATTTAGAAAGAATCCATGGTGGATACACAGAGCAACTTGGGCAGATCTCCAGGGAGCTAAGAGTGGGGATTGAAAAGCCCCTGCCAAAAAAAGGTTACACAATCTGATGATCCCATTTATATAACATTCTTGAAATGACAAAACTGCTCAATGGAGATGCGATTCATTGAAGTTACTACAGCCTATGGCTACTGCAGGAATGTTCTGTGTCTATACTCAGAGCCTCAGTATTCAGTTGTGATTCTTCTTCTTTGGGCTATTTCTTTCTGTGATGGTATCAATGATGAAAATTACATAAAGGGCACATAAAGTCTCCCCACCATTACTTCCAGGTTTGTATATTGGTATGGATATTACACAAATATATAAAAAAAAATTTTTTTAAAGAGCTCTGGCAGGCAACATAGTTCACAGATAAGGTCTGGTACCAGGCGGTTGACCTTCTAAGTCAGTTATGGTGACAGATCCACAAGAGCTCTGATGACCGCCCTCATCCACGTGTGCCGGTGCAGTACAGAGACCTGACGAGCCTGCTGCAAGTATCCTACATCCCTGTATCCTGCCATCAATACTGAAGCTGGTTTAGACAACCGTTGAGTCCTCAGTATTCAAGGGACTGAACTGGCTGTTCCTCCTCCTTGGCTCCCAATATTTCTTCCAACTCCAGTCAGCTCTGGGGCCAGCCTTCAGTGTGTTCTGCTCCCCAAGTACAGGAGAGCTTCTGGTGTGTAGCCATGCCTGCGTTTGCCCAGTGCTGGTGGCCAGTGCACAAGTTCTCCTGCAATCCTGTCAGAGATTTCCCATGGCCTCTTCTCTTTCCCCTCAGGCTCTTGCCACATGCCAGTTGGAGACCCCAAGAAGCTGCCACTGTAGCTGTTGAGTGGCCAGAAAGGATGTCTAAAGGGAGAACTCTTTTCTGGAAGGTCAGGAGTCCTGGGCTTATACAAGAGAGGCTGCTCATGGATACACAGCTGGGGCCTGCAGCAGGCTCCTCTGCACTGGAGACCACAGCAGTATGATATCATCTCTCCCCCACTGTCCAGAGCCAGCACATCGGATACCCAGCTGCAGCTGCTGTCCCGAGGAAACCTTTGCTCCATCCACATTTGTTTTTGGACACAGAAGCCTATGACTTGGACAGGATTCTCCTAGAGATGGGAATCCCCCATCTGTCCAATGGCTCTCCTGTAAGTCTTTCACCTCTTGGACCTCCTCTTGGGGACTCAACTCCTGGTCTCCATCCCGAAGCAGCAGCTGCAGCTACTTCCTGGCCCGAGGCCTTCACCTTACTTCTCTCCATCATCTCTGGCCCAAACTCAGGTGAGAGGCCCTGCAAAGGGTCAGGAACAGAAGTACCCACACAGAGCATGGTTCTGCAGAAACAGGGGAGCAGTCCTAGTCAAAAGGAGGGCTCCCGTGCCTTCAGGATGGGCTCAGGAAGAAACACAGCTCCCCGAGGATGGAGTACTCATCACCGCTGAGCAGGGTCTGAAGCTGATGGCTAGGCAGAGACAGGCTATGGGGACAGTAGGGCTCTGAGCACCCAAAGGGCCTGTAGAAACAGCTGTGCTTCCCACCTGGCAGACTGTGGGCTTGGCTTCAGGCTCCAGCTGACCTAGTTTGAATTGATAAATCAGGCCAACAGAAGGAGGGTTCAGGGTTGCAGAGAACCAGCCTAAGCCTGTCTCTCCTTTTCTCTAGCTTTCGTAGCTGTGTAGAGCTGGTGGCTAGGCCTAAGCTAGAGTCCAGGCTGATATGGACTAGGAGTAGGAGTGGTGGGGGGCCGGTGCAGGCATACATAGGGCCTCCAGATCCCAGGGGGCTGGTAAACTCTCTCTCTCTCTATTTCTATCTCTCTCTCTCTCTCTCTCTCTCTCTCTTTCTCTCTCTTTCCCACCCCTACCTCTCAGGAGCAAACAGCAAGCCAGATGCCTGGTAACAGCACCACCAGACTATACGGGATTGTCAGAGGATCGTGTTGGGAGGTCCAACCCATCTGAGGGAGATTTGGAGACACCCCAGGAATGACAGTGACATGGCATAAATATAATTGTCATAAAGCTAGGCAATAATTGTTTCCTCTCATTCCTGATGGGAAAAATGGCGGCCCAGAGAGAGAGAGAGAGCATTGAGATATGCCAGCACTCAGAAGTGGCTCCTGTGGTTCTAGGCACCAGGCTCCCCAAGGCTATCCATCTTCCTATGAATGCCGTTCAGTCAGGGGTTGTGTCGAGATCTGTACAAGAGGCTCATGTGACAGTTTTGGAAGCATCATCTTTCACATGGATCACTTCTGAGTGGCCTAAATTGTGAGGGCCCTGTGATAATTCAGTGTCAAGACCGTGTTTGGCTGTAAACAGTCAGAGGGCAAATATTACATAAACAGAAAAGCATGCTGAAAAGGTGCCTGCAAAGCTCTGGGACAGATGTTCTTGACTACAGCACTAAGCCATTGCCTCTGTGGGCCTGGGCTCTCCCGTGTATGTGCATGGCCAAGCCCCAAGACAGCTGAATGCACTTCTGATACAGCCAGCAATTATAAGCTCCGAGAAAAACACTAGCAATTGCTTCTCAGAGTCTACGTGGGAAGAGCCATTGGTCAAGAGTGGCTGAGTTCCCAGCAAGCAAGGTTCAGGGTGGACACTCTAAGGGCTGGCTCAATGAGGCCTGGTCAGCACATGGTGCTGTCTCCTCCTCTGGGACCTGCCAACATTCATGTTCCTGATGCACACATGACTGCTTCTGCTCCAGGCCTCTGTCCTGGAGTCCCCTGGATGATGTCATCAAGGCCAAAAGAGCTGTTTAGGGTAGGGAGTAGGTTCACACTTGAACAGTGGTGGGCTCTGATTTCCCCCTTACCTATGGAATCTGGTGTACTGGCAAGCGAGGTCCTGGCCTGAGGAGCTCCCCTCCTGGCAAAGGAGTTGGAAAGGCTACAAGTACCGAGTTGACAATATTACCACTGTCAGAGACCATGTTCTGAAAGATTTTCGTGTGGAGATGTTTGCCAGAGTGCTTGCTGAAGAGTCTCTGTTGGCCAGAGTCTCTGTTGAAGCTCAGGAGCCTGGGAAGAGCTGAGAGGCAGAGCTGGGCCACCAGCTCTTACTCCTCATTTGCAGCTCTTCTCCATGCCCTCAGGGTCTGGCATAGGCACAGTGTCATAGAAAAACATCTGCAGATGAGTAGATTGGCCCATGGCAGACCCTACTACCCTGGATCTGCCAGCCAAAGCCTTCTTTGTGACCTTGGAGTTATAAAAGATGATAAAGAGAGAGTGGGACCAGAGCGAGAGCTGGAGAGTTGGCTGAGCGGTTAAGAGCACTCACTGACTGCTCTTCCAAAGATTCTGAGTTCAAATCCCAGCAACCACATGGTGGCTCACAACCCTCTGTAATAAGATCAGATGCCCTCTTCTGGTATGCTGAAAACAGCTACAGTGTACCTACATATAATAAATAAATAAATCTTTAAAAAAAAAAAAGATGATAGAGCACCAGTAGGTCCCAAAGGAAAACTACAACAATTGTCTTTAATATGAAAGGATTCCCTTTAAAGTCTGGAGAGAAGCTTTGTTTAGAGTAAGAATAAGCAGGCATGGAGATGCATGCCTTTGATCCTGGCACACATGTGGAGCTCTAAGAGTTTGAGACCAGCCTGGTCTACACAGTGAGTCTCAGGCCAGCCAAGGACACTATCTCAAGAGCAAAGACAAAAAAACAAATTTAAAAAAGAGAAAGAGTTGGGAGAGAGAGAGAGAGAGAGAGAGAGAGAGAGAGAGAGAGAGAGAGCGGGAGAGAGGGAGAGAGAGAGAGATCCTGGCACAAAATGGGGGAGAGAGGCCAGTGGAGCCTCTTCAGAATGCTATCTTCATGACAGGACCAAATCCCCAGTTGGTCTCCCTGAATAGTCTCAGATCAATCCTTAGAACGAAGGAAAGGTCTGAATTCTTAGACCTTTTTAGGATTGGTGGGAAGTTTCACATCTGTGATTTAGTTCAGCATAGTATACATCACAAGGAATATGGAGGAGCCTAGTACTGGTTAGGATCATAGACCAAGGGCAGCTGTGATGCCTCAGCACACACAGCTTCTTAACTCTGTCCCAGAGACGACTGTAGAGGGGACAAGACCTGATTTCTTTCAGCCACAGAATCAGGCTTAAATGTGCAATCCATGTTTTAGTGCTAAGGAGCGGGTTTGAGTGAAGAAGTCTGCTCTAGACTCCTGGTACTCCATCCAAACAGCCTCCAGAGGGCATATCCTACAGAGGACTCCAGGACTTTACATCCCAACAAGGCCACTGTCACAGTGTAGGGAGCCAGAGAACCGATGAAGTTGGCAGTGGGGGTGGACAAGAAACCAGAGAGGTCATTAGCTTCTGGGAATAAGATAGATCTTTCAAAAACTTACTGTAGAATTTTTTAAATTATGTAATTTGGAAACTTAAAAACTTTGGGTCATTCTGGATACTTTTTAATGATATGGTAGGTGGGTAGAGTATCTCTTACACTGAAAACCTGGACAAGATACAGAATTAATTTTCTAAAGTGCATTAAAGATTTAGGAAAACGGAAGAGACTACTGAAACCTTGAAATGCAAGCCAAGATCTGTTAGCTCGAGGGAGCTTGCCAGAAGAGGTGAACTTGAGTCCTTGAGTTTTGTGACTTCCTGATATACAGTCAACAGAATCCTGGCCCACGAATGACCCAGATTTCTGCAGGAAACCTGATTGTGCCAAACTTGACATAAAAGGTAGACTGGAAATAAATCTGCCTCCCCCAACAGCACCAAGGCAAATCACCTGCCCTGGACCTCAACAGAGAAGACAGGCAATAAACACCACGATAAGATGCCCAGTCTTCATAGAGGATCCTAGCCTGAGCCCACAAGATCAGGGGAGACTTGCAATGCACTCAAATGAGTCTCCATGTAGGATTCTAGCTTTAACGCATAACATTAGGGTGGCCTATGGGCTGGAGAGATGGCTCAGCAGTTAAGAGCACTGACTGTTCTTGCAGAGGTCCTGAGTTCAATTCCCAGCAACCATCTGTAATGGAATCTGATGCTCTCTTGTGATGTGTCTGATGACAGCTACGGTGTACTCATATAAAATAAATAAATAATTTTAAAAAAGATTAGGGTGACCTGAAACCCTCCAGCTGGCCATTTATTTTCCAGTGATGCCCTTGGATACTTGGAAGATGGAAGACAAAACCTTCCCTGTGCTGGGGAGTGCTGCAGCTCTGCAAGGGCCTAACCACTGAGCTACACCCCAGCCCATTAGGCATTCTTACTGCCATATACTTGTGTTGTATACACTCCTTCCTATTTATTTGTTTTATAGCCTGGTCTCACTGTGTAGCCCAGGCTGGTCTTGAATTTATAGTCTTCCTGTTCAAGCTCCTGAGTGCTGGGATTATAAGCTTGAACCACCATATACAGCTTGTTCTCTTCTATAAGTTTGGTGTGTATAATGGTTTTTAAAATTGTCATTCTGAGTGTCCTAGATATATAGAGCAACTCTTACATCAGCCATTTAACAGTCCATGAAAGAACTCACTACTTAGATGATGCAAAACTTCCAGGCAGTTTATCCCACAGTAATGGTCTTATTGCACGGCTTATTAAGACTCCTACAAGGTCCACACTGGCAACCTTTCAGTCATAACTCTACATATCCTGGTTCCCATTCTCTTTCCTCACACATATGGCTACTGTACCTGACAGTCAACTTTCAGGCAGCCCCTCTATAATGGTTGGAATGAGAAGTGCTCCCCATAAGCTCACGTGTTTGGACAATTGGTCCCCAGCTGGTGTCGCTGTTGGGGAAAGTCATGGAACCTTTAGGAGGGGGAGCCTCATTGGAGGAAGTGTATCGCTAGGGATGGGCCTGGAGTCTTCACAATGGGGTCCCATTTCTGTTCAATCTCTGGTTCGTAATGGAAGATGCAACGTGGAAGTCAGACTCATGTCATATCTGCATGATATGTGCTCTACTTGACCGGACCATCTCTTCGTTCTTAAGAGAGTCAGAGTAAGGTAGGTGATAAACAGATGATGGATAGCTGTATGGATAATAGGCAAATAGATAAACAGATAGGAGATCTGAAGTGGAAGTGAGGTCTTCCTAGTTCAGGGCATGAGCATAATGGTGCTACTCAACCATGCAGAGCCTACTGATGAATAGTGAAGGCTTTGTTTTGCTTTGTTTTTACTTAAAAAAAATTTTTTAGCCCTGCTATTTCCCTTTCTCCTGTAACCCTATGGTCCCTTTTAGTTTTCCTGATTTCTGTAGTTACTCCATGTTCTACACCCACATTTGAAGATTTGGATCTAAGGGCTGCAGATGAGAAAGAATATGTGACATTTGTCTTTCT
The DNA here is from genome assembly GCA_019843855.1 of Hylomyscus alleni. NCBI lineage: Eukaryota > Metazoa > Chordata > Mammalia > Rodentia > Muridae > Hylomyscus > Hylomyscus alleni. Next base: position 588 of record JADRCC010570051.1, on the reverse strand, counting down.
GAGTCTGGATTACCTCACTCAATATGATATTTTCTAGTTTCACTCGTTTATCTGCAAATTTTATGATTTTATTTTTCTTTGCAGCTGAATAGTACTCTATAGTGCCTATGCACCACAATTCATTATCCACTCACCAGCTGAAGAAGATTTAGGGTGTTTCCATTTTCTAGCTCTTGTGAACAGAGCAGCAATGAACACGGCTGAGCACACATTAGCCGAGCAGGCTGTCGAGTCCTTTGGGCACATATTGGATCATGTAACGGATTTGTTTTTACTTTGATGAGCATTCTCCACACTGAACTCCAGAGTGGTGAATTCTGGGTGAGTTTGCAATCCCACCAACCGTGTTCTTTCCCCAAACCATTGTCAGCTTTGGTTGTCGGTTCTTTTGCTGATCTTTGTCGGGCTGACTAGGGTGAGGTGAAACCCCCAGGTTGTTTCAAGTAGCATTTTCCTGATTGCTAGGAACAATGAACATTTTTGAGATGTTTCTTAGCCATTGCTTTCCTCTTTTGAGTACTCTCTGTTCAGAGCCATAGCCCGTTCTCCCCTCCCCCATTGGCTGTCTAGTTTTTTACTCCCCCCTTC
>JADRCC010570048.1:0-12441 GCA_019843855.1 Hylomyscus alleni | reverse complement strand
CACCCACATTAGGTGGCTTACAACTGCCTGTAACCCAAACTCCAGGCGAATCTCATGCCTCTAACCCCTGGGGGCACCTGCATTCATGTACACATACCCCCTTCCCCCCCACAAACAATTAAAAATTAAAAAAAATAAATCTTAAAAAAAGCAAAAACCATGCTGAGTGTTTTGGAGCATGCTTTACTTTCAGCACTCACAGGTGGATCTCTGAGACTGAAGCCAACCTGGTCTACAAAGTGAGTTCTAGGACAGCCAGGGCTATACAAAGAAACTCTGACCAAAAAACACCCAAAAAACCAAACCCCCAAAAAACCAAAACCACACTAAACTAGACCAAACCACACCAAAACAAACAAACCAACAAAACTCAAAAACTAACTAAACCAAAAAATAAAATAAAATTCCCCCAGGAGCTGGAGAGGCTCATGAGTTAAGTACATTAGTTGTTCTTCCAGAAGAGCCAGGTTCAAGTCCTAGCATCCACATAGGAGCTCACAACTGTCTGTGATCCAGTTCCACGTGATTTCATACCCTCTCATAGATACACACGCAGGCAAAACACCAGTGCAATAAACAAAATAAAACAAAACACCTCACCCAAAAGACCCTAATCAGGGCTGGAGAGATGGCTCAGCGGGTAAGAGCACTGACTGCTCTTCCAGAGGTCCTCAGTTCAAATCCCAGCAACCACCATTATGGTGGCTCACAACCACCAGTAATCAGATCTGATGCCCTCTTCTTGTTTATCTGAAGACAGCTACAGTGTACTTATTTTTAATAGTAAATAAATCTTTGGGCTGGAACAAGCAGGGATTGAGCGAGTAGGGCTGACTAGAGCAAGCAGAGGTCCTAAAATTCAATTCCCAACAACCACATGAAGGCTCACAACCCATCTGTGTACAGCTACAATGTGTACTTATATACATAAAATAAATAAATAATTCTTTAAAAAAAACTACCCAACCAACCAACCAACCAACCAAACACCACCAAACCCAAAACAAACCCCAAACCCCCAAATAGTAGAAGCAACCAAAATATCTAGGAATTTTCTAAGTAGATAAGAAATTATTCAGTCACAGAAAAGACTACTGATGCATGGTAAAACATGGACAAGCCTTATAAACATACTAGGAGGGGCAAGAGAGGGCAAATACACTTGTGGTACCAGTTTGGCAACCTGAGTTCAAGTCCCAGAACTCACTTGAAGGTAGAAGGATAGAACCATGTCTACAAAGTTTTCCTCTAATGTACTGACATGCATGAGACGGCTTGTGTGCCTACTCACACAGACCAGGTACACAACATAATAATAATAAGAAACTCAAAAATACTTCCTAAGCCAAACACCAAAGATCACATACTGCATCATTCCATTTATAAGAAATGTCCTAAATATGAGACTCCATAGATCCAGAAAGCAAATAGTAACTGCCAGCAAGTGGGGACAGAAGCTGTGGGGAATCATAGCTAGTGTACCTTTGGGGTCAATGAAAATGTTATGGAATAAAGTAGTTAAAAAAAAGTGATAGTTAATGGTTATATACTTAGGCAACAAATCTAAAGCATTCCATTGTATAATTTATATAATTAAAAATTTTAGAGCCTGAGGGTGGGTGTGTGTCCTCAGAGTGTTAAGAGTACCTTCTTTGGCTGTACAGAAGCAGGATCAAGAGGTAGAGACAAGCAGAGAAGAAAGGAGACTTGATCCGTACTGGCACTCTGCTTATTTAAAAGCCTCTATTCTTGGTATGTTTACTTGTGCATGGATTTCTTTACTGTGTGTTTGGGTGTTTGTTCACCTAAGTATGTGGCATGCTTACCCATGTATGTGTGCTTGTTTTCTATATTTTGTTTTTTTGAGACAGGGTCTTTCTAGATAGCCCTAGCTGTCTTATACTCCTTATGCAGACTGACTAGCTTTGAACTCACAGAGATGTGCCTGTTTCTGACTCCTTACTGTAGAGATTAAAAGCAGTTTCTCCCATGTTAGGCTGCTCTATTTTTGGCAAAGGAAGTCTCTCACTGAACCTGGAGCTTGCAGTTTCTACTAGATTAGCAGGCCCCAAGATTCCTCTGTCCTTGTTGCTCTAGCGCTAGTGTTAAAGGTCCCCACTTCCATGGTTGGCTTGTATGTGGATACTGGGGATCTGAACCCGGGTCCTCATGCTTGTGCAGTGAGCATGTACACACTGGGTCATCTCCTCAGCATGTAAAAGCCTTACTCCTTTTTTTATTCTTTTGTTTTTGAGATAGGGTCTCTCTGTTTTAGCCTTGCTGACCTCACAGAGATCCTACTGCTTCTGCCTCCCAGGAGACACACCTAGCTGAAAGCATACATGTACACACACACATACACATACACGCACACGCATATGTAAAAGTATACATACATATACATACATACATATTATACATATTATATATATATGTATGTATATATATATATATATATATTTTTTTTTTTTTTCTTTTGGTTTCCTGAGGCAGTGTTTCTCACAGAGATCTGCCTGCCTCTGCCTCCTGAATGCTGGAATTAAAGGCATATGCTACCACCACCTGGCCCAAAGACCTATATTTTTTAAAAGAAAAAAATAAAAGGCCATCTTTTTATAAAGGTAATATTTTATAAAGATAAAAATATTCACCAAAATTTGAATCATAAAGAAATTCTTAAAATCTAGACCAAATGTAAAACTCCAGCTGTGGAAAAGGCTTCTGAGGTTTTTTTTTTGGGGGGGGGGGGGAGAAGCTTTTGATGAAGGAAATCTAAATCTACCCAGTATATCCAGTTGGTGAAAGATGCAAGTTCTGCTTACTTCAGCTGAAGGCCAGGGTAGACTGTGAAACCCATCCATCTAGTTCCTCTCTATAATATTTCAAAGTACTCAATTACACAAACTTAGATTTTACTTAAAAGCAGCTGATAGCTTATGAAACAAAACAATTTAAAAATACTCTTCCCTCTCTAAGTTCAGAGCACCTTCTAGTCTTTTCTAAGCACTGTGTTCTTTTATAGGTTCCTGGTACTGCCTAACAGCTGCTCATCCACATTATGCCTAATGTGCTCATCCTCTAAGTAGATTGCTTTCTTTTAATACTTACTAGTCTTCTTTAATATTCTTCTTTAATGTTGAATAATTGAACCCTCAGGAGCCTAAGGATACAAAATGAAACTCAGAAAAATGCAGCCTAAATACTATGTATTTAGGCAAATGCTAAACATGTGGTCCCCAATACTTATAAGTAAAACTAAAGTGTGTGTGGGACAGCACAGCACTTGTGAACTAAGCATACGTGCTCCAGTGCACTGTCTCAGGGGAACTGCTACACAACTGCAGTTGTCGGTTTGTTCTTGCATACCTTATCGATGTGTACTGGATAGTCACTTGAAACCAGGTTCTGGCACCTTTCTCGATTTCCAATCATCTTTCTGAATTCAAAGAGTCTGTTAGGAGACATTTTTTTAAAAAAAAACAAAAAGATAAACCTTTTATGTTAACTATTAGACCTATGTTATAAGTGATAAACAGTGATTAAAATTAGCAAATTCTATTAAGAAGCCTCGTGCAATTTAACTTTTATCATTGGTAGAAAAGGGTACTTTTTCTTCTCACTTTTAGGAACTGGGAAACTTCTCTTAAAAAAATAACAGAAACAAAATAGATTCAGAATGAAATGAGTCAATCCTGAAAAAATTTTTTCTTTTTTTTTTTTAAATTTATTTATTATATGTAAGTACACTGTAGCTATCTTCAGACACTCCAGAAGAGGGCGTCATATCTCATTACAGATGGTTGTGAGCCACCATGTGGTTGCTGGGAATTGAACTCAGGACCTTCAGAAGAGCAGTCAGTGCTCTTAACCTCTGAGCCATCTCTCCAGCCCCGAAAAAATTTTTTCTTAGGTCCAGGTTTTGTCATGAGTTCCGGTGTATTCTAGTTTCAGTCACTGAAAATTGAAATTACCCAAGAAAATCAGTGCCTGGAAACCACACACAACTTCAACCAGTGTAGTAATGAGTGATGCTAAAAATCTAGTTTGCACCCAAGTCGTGATGCTAAATGCTATAAAGTATACAAAAATAATAAGAGAATAAAAGCAAAACTTTTTATGAAGTTCAATATTTAATTTCATCAATAAACCACTCTTAATTTGAAGCTACAATATATTATAATTAAAATCAAATTTTAAATGTGTATAAAAAAAGAAATTAATAATAAGAATTCAAGGGCTGGAGAGATGGCTTAGTAACCAAGAGCACTTGTTGCAGAATACCCAGGTTGGTTCCCAGCACCTACATGGAGCTTCATGATCACTCACAACTCCAGTTCCTGGGGATCCCATTACCCCTCTGACCTCCCAAGCACAAGGCACACAGGTGGTACACAAACACTTAACATGCAGTCATATACTCATACAGATAAACAGTCAAACTTTCATGAAACACACACACTACCTCTTGAGATCTTCTGGCCTTCCCCATCCTCTGATGAAAAGTTTTGTGAGGAGAAGTCTCCGGTACAGAATATCTAACTTGCTTACACCCATGAGTGCCAAACAGCATCTAGAAGTAAAATTTAAAACTACTTTAAAATATTTTTACTTGCCATCAAGGCAACAGGTCAACTTTCTAACCACTTATTTGAATACCAGGCAAAATTAAAGACTAAAGAGAAGTCCTTGTAAAAATAAAGGAGATTTAGAAGAACTGGGATGGAAAGTGGAGAAATGAAGAGCCTAGAGCCTTACCAAACAATGAATTTTTCATCTTAAGTACAGGGACTGACTTAAGTACCTAGTGTGTCAGAAAGCACGATTAAGTAATGACACCCACATAGTACTGTAGTACTAGTCAGACACTACTTAATTTACAACACAACTACATGTTCCTATTTAAGCTATACAAGGACCCTTGAAAAAGGATTACCTGAGTTATAAGAGGACACTGAGGCACAGAGAAAAGAGTTATTTATCCTAGGCCACATTGCTAGTAGGGGAGAGAACCAAACTTCAACTTAAGAGATAATAAAATGCTCAAGATTTAGCAAGTTCAACCTACTAACTCTTTTTAACAGTGAACACACAGTAACTAGTGATTCTTATTGGACACCATCTACTTCTCAAACATTCTTTTTCCTTTCCCTTTTTTCCTTTTTAGTTTTTTTCAAGACGGTTTCTCTATGAAGTCCTGGCTGTCCTGAAACTCCCTCTGCAGACCAGGCTGGCCTCAAATCCAGAGATTCACCTGCTTCTGCCTCCCAAGTACTGAGATTAAAGGTGTGTGCCACCATCACCCAGTTTATTTCTCAAATATTCTTTTTTTTTTTTTTTTTCGAGACAGGGTTTCTCTGTATAGCCCTGGCTGTCCTGGAAATCACTCTGTAGACCAGGCTGGCCTCGAACTCAGAAATCCACCTGCCTCTGCCTCCCAAGTGCTGGGATTAAAGGTGTGTGCCACCACCGCCCGGCCTTTCTCAAATATTTCTAAGAAAAATGTAATATCTAGCTCAACCTTTCCCAATTAAAATGTGTAGTTCTGGGCTTAAGATGTAGCTGAGGCAAAGTTCTTGCTTAACAGGCATGAAATCCCAGGTTCAATTCCCAATACTATAAAAATGAAAGATACAGTTCAGGTACATATGGATAAAACATGATTCAGATTAAAGTTTAACTGTACAGATATATGAAACATGAAAAATTACACCTATATCAATTAACTTTAATATTTATTTCTTCAAAAATTTTGAATGACTTTTACCTAGACTTTGCTTTTTGATATATTAAAAAGTTCAATTTAATGTTATTCTTCCTTAGGGGAAGGGTCTGGCCTCCAACTCACTATGTAACTGAGGTTACCCCCGAACTCCTGATCCTCTATCTCTGCCTCCCAAACTCTGGGTTATAGGTATGAACCACTACACTCAGCTTTGCTTTGTTCTGCTCCTTTTGAGATAATATCTAGCTCTATAGGCCAAGGATGTTCGTAGCTCAGTGTTTGTCTCAAATTTGTGGCGTGTTTGTCTCAAATTTGTGGCATTCCTTTTGCTTCAGCTCTCCAAATGTTAGAATTTCAGGTGTGCAACATTCCTGGATGCCTTCAAGTTTTTCTTTGTATAGTATACAGTGTAACCCACAATCAACTGAACTGGCACTTTACCTTCTTCCTTTTTTTTTGTTTTTTTTTGTTTTTTTTTTTTTTGAGACAGAGTTTCTCTGTATAGCCTTGGCTGTCCTGGAACTCACTCTGTAGACCAGGCTGGCCTTGAACTCAGAAATTTGCCTGCCTCTGCCTCCCAAGTGCTGGGATTAAGCCACCACCTGGCTACCTTCTTCTTAGGACTGGACCAGCAAAGCAAGTTGTTCACACTGTTTCACAGTTCTCAGAACCAGGAATATTTACTAGACAATGTTACTCCTATCACAAAAACTGTCAAGCTCAGAGCTTTGCACTAAACCTACTTCTACCCACAGCTTTCCAGTAATAGACAGCCCCAGGAGTATAGCTGCAGCTGTCTGAACCACAATCTTACAATCAGAATTACTTTTGTGAAGAACTTGTTCTCCAAGCAAACATAACCCTGCTGGCAGCAAGCTGCTGCAACCAATGAATTTTTGTTTCAAAACAACCTATCTGTACTTCCTTTGGCCTTAAAAGTTTTCACTTGTAACCTGATATGCCGTATTTGGTTGATATCTATGGGAAGTCTGCCCTCTTCTGAAGAGAAAAGAAGTAGATAGGGCTGGGGAAGGAAGCATGATCCAGGGCAGACAGGCTGCATTTGGGATATAATATATGAGAGAAGAATACATTTAAAAAGTTTTCACTTGTCTAGTCTCCTCAGATGTATGTATCTATCACAGTACACACATCCTGGGTTGTAACCACCTGCATAATCCCAAATAAATTCACATCTTTAAAGAGTGTTTCTGTTGTAAAATGGAAAGAAGCAACACTTCTAATGTGAAATTATCATTTGAATTTCCTGTAAAATGCTTCCATCTAAATGTATTAAACAAACATTCATGGTAATACCTTGAACTTCACTTTTGAAAATCTGGGTTGTTCTTAACAAATCTCTTGTTTAAGTATTCAGTTGAAATCCATTTTCTTTTGCAAAATCCATCAAATCTTCCAAACACTATAATATATTTTGCTTTCCCAGTCTTACAAACAAAGATAACCGAGTCAATTTTAGCCTTCTTAGGACACTCAAGTACTTGATAAAGGCCAAGGTGTCTTTATGACGCACTGAGGGGGGGAGGGGAGGGGGAAAGCTGAGGCGCGCGCTCTACCAGCCCTCTTCCCCGACCGGCCGTGGGAATGGACACATCTACCCACGTGCGGAAAGCCAGCCGGCCATGACAACGAACGCCACCACTATAACCCCAACTGTGGCACGCTCAGTCTCCTCCTTTATTGACCCTCATCACTTCTCCTCTCATAACCAGCTTACAAAGATGGCCTCAGCAAGTCAAGGGCACTTTGATGCTTATGAGGCACTGGATCTTACAGAATTTGCCAAAAAACAGCCTTGGTGGCGCAAGCTTTTCGGGCATGAGAGTCGGTCTTCAGGTGAGAGGTACAGCGTGGCAACCCAGCTCCTTATTGGAGGCGTCACTGGCTGGTGCACTGGCTTCATATTCCAGAAAGTTGGCAAGCTGGCTGCCACAGCAGTGGGAGGGGGCTTTTTTCTCCTCCAGCTTGCAAACCATACTGGCTACATCAAAGTTGACTGGAGTCGAGTAGAGAAGGACATGAAAAAAGCCAAGGAGCAGCTGACGATTCGGAAGAGCGCCCAAATACCAACTGAAGTCAAGAGCAAAGCTGAGGAGGTGGTGTGCTTTGTAAAGAAGAATGTTTTAGTAACTGGAGGATTTTTTGGAGGCTTTCTGCTCGGTATGGCATCCTAAGGGGTATCGCTTCACTCCCACTGTTCACCAGCCTCAACACTCCATCGTAGGAAAATCCAGACTCTTCCTCCTCTTCAGGCCCTCCTCCCTGTTGTAAATCTGAACCGCTTCCATAGGCATCTCGCCCATGCAAATTTACACAGGCTCTCCCATGGGCTTGACAAGCAAAGGGGGAAGCATGCTTTCCATCTGGAGGCCAACAAGAATGGTCCTTTTCCTGTGTGTAAAATCTGCCCTAAACCATCTTTAAGATCTGTCCCTAACAGTTGAGCTGGAAGAGCGACACACAATTACCTTACTATGCTCTTCATGGAAAGGAACTGATTATATCTGACTCTGAGCACGGCAAGAAAGAAAACACAGTTTTGCAAGTACCATGCACTAGCCAGCTATTTTAGGGGGACAGTCTCCTTACAGAATTTTACAAGTAAATTGATTAATGCTTTCTTTTTCTCTTGACAGCTATCCCAGTAAACTATATTATAATAGTTATTTTAGTTAAGAACTCAGAAGTATGACACTTCAAAGAGGGCCATAACTTAAATAGTAGGACCTATTTTTTGGGTCCCTTTTTTGGAGGGGGGTGGTTGTGGTGTGCCTAGGGCCTTGCTCACACTAGGCAAGGGCTACTCCTGAGCTATATTCTCAGCTTTTTGGGTTCTTTTTATTTTGAGAGAAGATACTAAATTACTAATTGCTCTAGCTGGCCTAGTACTTGACATCCTCATGCATCAGCTTCCTGAAGAGGTGGGATTACAGGCCCAAGCCACCAGAAACAGCTGCCCCAGGACCTTAAGAAAGAACTGGAGAACACACCTTTGAGTCTCCTTTGCCTTTTCTCAACCTTCTCATTTGCCTTTTCCTCCAGGAATAGGTTGCAAGCACCTATCTAGTTTGGTTTCCTGCATCAGGGCCTCGTCTTCTTCAATCAAACTTCGGCTGGGTGAAATTTTCATCTAGAAGCTTCAGTGGAGAAGAATCTGCTTTTGGGCTCTTAGGTTTGGGGTACAATTTATACACTTGCAACTACAGGATTTGTTCATATTTGGTCCTCTGTCAGCAGAGGACAAACTCAGCTCTGGGAGGCTATCCACAGTTCTTCATCTCACACTGACTTCGCTCTCTCCATACAAGATAAAAAACGGCAGACTTCTATTCTTCATGGTCAGGTGGAAAGAGAGAGAGTAAGCCTTGAGAGTCTAACACCTCTGCAGAAAGGGCAAGTGTATGGGTGCAATCAATGTTTCCATTTTCTGTTGATTAGAAAGAAAAACCATGGGTCCAGCCCAAACTCAACACTGTGAGCGCCAGAAAACAATGACCTTAAAGAACAACCTTGGAAACTGTATGCTACATGGGAAGAAGAAACTAACTGTACTTCTCAGCCTTTGAGAATAAGTTTACATCTTTAATACCAGGATTAAATCTTCATATTTCCACCAGCAGGGAATTCAAAATAACACAAAAACCATACGAAAACCACAGACTCCATAGACCTGAGGAACCACTTGTTTATATGGCTCTTTGCAGTTTGTTTAAATCATGTTTATATTCTTCCATTCACTTAAAAATAAGTGTTAATTAAAAATTGCACTCCCTTGCAGGTAAATTTGTCAATTAGTACTTTGTATTTCAGTTATTAAACAAATGGTAAATGGAAATTGGCTTTTATGGTTTTCTTTTTGAAATAGGATCTCATGTAATTCAGGCTGACCTCAAACTTCTAATCATTATCTCCACCTGATACAACTGGAAGATTTTCTTAAATGTTATCATCCTCATATCTCCACTATATATATTTTCTACTAAAACAATTATTAAAATCATTTTTTTTTTGTTTTTTTTAAGAGACAGGGTTTCTCTGTGTAGCTCTGGCTGTCCTGGAACTCACTCTGTAGACCAGGCTGGCCTCGAACTCAGAAATCCGCCTGCCTCTGCCTCCCAAGTGCTGGGATTAAAGGTGTGCGTCACCACCGCCCAGCTATTAAAATCATTTAAGTCAGTGTATTCTTTACCCAGTTAACAAAAGTCTACGGCTGGTGAGAAGGCTCAGTAGCTAAAGGCACTGGTTACCATGTCTGACACTTCTTTGATCCCCACGACATACATGTTTGGAAGGAGAGAACTGACTTCTATCAATTGTCCTCTGGCCTCCACTTGCACACAACATGTGTTTATATACAAACACACTCAAGTCAAAAATAATATTGCATACTCGCAATGAGCTCAGGTCTTTGGATATAAGGGGTAGGATGGAGATACATTTTAAGGACATACAATTCTAAGTGTTGAACAGCTTTGGTTTGGATCTGAAATGTTCTCTGTATTCTAAAGACTTGGTGTTCAGTTTATAGGGAAGTGGTACAGTCTTATGAAGTGGTTTAGTTCCTGGGTAAGTGTGCTTGAAGTATATATCAAGAGCCTGGGTCCCTTTCTACTCTCTGTCTTTCTCTCTCTCCTTCCCGTTCAGGACTGGAAAGGAGCTTCTCTGCCATATGTTCCATGTCATGATGTCTTCCTTGCTACAAGTCTAAAAGCAAAGCTGTTAAATGAACACTAACTCTGAAACCAGGAGCTCATATAACCTTTTTGTGTAGGACCTTTGAATGAGAATGGTCCCATAGGCTCATATATTTGAATACTTGGTTCATAGCTGGTAGACTGATTTGGGAAGATTAGGAGGCATGAATAGCCTTGTTGGAGGTGTGTCACAGGGGTGGACTGTGAAGTTCCAAAAACTTACACCATCCCCAGTTAGTTTTCTTTGTCTCAAACTTGTTGATCAGGATGTGAGCTTTTAGGTATTGCTCCAGCACCAGACCTACCTGCTGCCACATTCCCACCACAATGGTCCCTGACTCACCTTCTGAAACTATACTCCCCAAATAAACTTCCACAAGTTGCCTTGGTTATGGTGTTTCTACTGCAATAGAAAAATGTTTAATGTCTTTTCAGTTTAGGTTGGTTTTTGAGGTATTTTGTCACAGAGACAGGAAGCTAACATTGACTTAAATTATTTTACTACTTAGATCTTTCTGTAATGGTTCATATACTTATCATTCATATTTTTGTATATATTTATTAAATTGCAGAACAGTTGCATGCTACTGTAATAAAGGTCCTGTCTTTCTCAAGTGTCATATAGTGGGATCTACATTCACCTTTGGAATATCCACGTATTATGACACTAGGTCAATTTTATGTGAGAAACAAACAAAACCCAAATAATCTTCAACAAGAAACAGTATGTTAATCAAGAGCTATTTCACATCTGTCTATTTTACTTTTTGGTTTTTTAGACAAGTTCTTTCTACGTAGCCCTGGCTGTTCTAGAACTCACTATGTAGACTAGGCTGGACTCAAACTTGCAGAGATCTATCTTTGGCCCATGTGTGCTAGGATTAAAGGCAAATGCCAACATACTCAGAGCACTCTTTAAAAATTACATTAATTTCTGCATGTGTATTAAAGTACCTAGTGACAGTAAAATTTCAATTATTTTGCAATGAACAATAGTCATTACATACCAAATTGTTCAGTCCTTTGTTTTTTAACCCAACACTACAAAATTTCCCACATCACTTTGTTTTTCTATGTATAGACCACTTCCAGCCTAGAGGCAGCATATTTCCTTATTATATTTACCTATTACAAGCAACTCACAGGTATAGAACAGAAAACAAATCAAACACATATAGAGCTTATTATATATTTGGTTTTGAAATTTGGTATTATATAGATATTCTTAAATCCCATTTCAGTCTCAGAGCAGTATAAAATGAATTTCTGAATCTCTAAATGATATAGTTCTTTCTTTTTTTGGTGTGTGTGTTTGTGTATGTGTGTATGCTGAATGTATGTAGATTTACATGCCAGTTATATACGTCACTCGGATGGTGGTGGGGTCATAGACACATGTATCTATGACCAGCCTTTTACAAAAGTGTGGGTGACTTCAACTCAGATCCGCCTGCTTGGATAAGAAGTGTTCTTACCCATTGAGCCATTTCTACATCCTCTAAAACAATCTTTCTAGGCAGAGCTGGCTTATGTTCAGGATATCCAGAACTATGAATCTTCTAAGTTGGGATAAAGACAACATCAGTTTACATTAAAGTGCCATCTGGAGCTCTGCCAGGTATTAAAAGCCCTCAGGTAAAGCAAGACACCAGCGAGATCCTGCAGAAGTAGCAGCTACTTTTGAAGCACCAAGCAAAATGGACACAACGGCCATCTGTGTTTTTAAATAGCAAATGTGCAGAGGAGAAACAAAGTGGAACAAAAATAGAAGTATGATCACAGTGCCAAGGAGTAGAATGTCTTTCCTAGAAATGAGTTTTATTGCTAATGTGGCACTCATAATCTACTAATATTACTCCACTTAGTACTCTTTAATCTATTACTTTGACATCTAAGTATTTAAACAAATATTACTTTTTCTTCCTAGACTTTTTTGTTTTTGAGACTGGGATTCTCTGTGTAGCCCTGGGTTGCCTCCACGTCATAGAGAGTAGCCTACCTTTG
>JADRCC010570045.1:0-11407 GCA_019843855.1 Hylomyscus alleni | reverse complement strand
AGAGGGTGTCAGATCTCATTATGGATGGTTGTGAGCCACCATGTGGTTGCTGGGATTTGAACTCAGGACCTTCAGAAGAAGAATGGCTCTTAATCACTGAGCCATTTCTCCAGCCCTTAGATTTTCTTCTTACATGGCTATATAATTCCTTACTAACGAGGCTTTTATTTAACAATATATGTTGTCATAATATTGTATGTAGAAAACATTAAGGTATATTCTTATTCTTATTCTAGATTGAATCTTAAGAATTGCTAAAGACCAAGTAATTATTTCTTCTATTTTGTGATTTTAATGTACTCCTTGACAATTTCATACCTGTATAGAGTGTATTCTGGTCACACTCTCCCCCTCCACTACAACCAAATGAGTTTTCTGGTTTGTTTTTGCTGTCATCCACTTCTTGCTGGAATGGTGAGCCTATATTTCAGTCCTGTGAAGTGCACTGAAAAGAAGACTCATGTCTCAGGTCTCAGGCTCCATGCACCTTCACCAAGTCAGGCTTGCTAATTATGCTCTTCAAAATGTCGCCATCTTTATTGCTTTATTTTTCCTATATTCCATATAGTGTTACTTGGAGTACTGTATTAAAATATCTCACTATGTAAAACACCTTTCCCCCAGCTATAGCTATACACTTGTTCATTTTGCCTAGACTTTTGTAAATTTTATGTGGTTATTACTTCTAATTGCAAATTGAACAGCTGGGTTTCTGCTCTTCACGCCAGCCTCTCATGAGCTGTAAAGAATGACTTGGGCTCTCAAGACTCACAAATATCTCAGGGTCAGGGACTCTCAAACTCAGTGTCCTGAATACCTTTTACCATCTGGTGAAATCTGAGAAGTCTACATTCTTTTTTCTTTTTGTTTGTTTGGTTTGGTTTGGTTTGGTTTTTTGTTTTTGTTTTTGTTTTTGTTGAGGTAGGGTTTCTCTGTATACCCCTGGCTGTCCTGGAACTCACTTTGTAGACCAGGCTGGCCTTGAACTCTGTCTCTGCCTCCCGAGAGCTGGGATTAAAGGCATGTGCCACCACTGCCCGGCAAGACTACATTCTTAACTGAAATGAACTCAACTCCTTTAAAATACAGTTACCAAATATTTAAAAAATAATTGACATTATAACCTAAAGTTTTCTTTCTGATACACTCAAAAATCAAGATCCTATAGGAGTTCTGGTCGACCTCCACAGTCTCAGTAAAGGGCAGTTTCTTAGGGTACTTGCAACAATGGCTGTGTGATATGACATTTAATCTCTATTAGTGAACAGTACGGTCTCTTTTAATACCATTGTGCTTTACTACCAACTTTCTTCTAGCAGTGGCTGATTCAGTGACATATTAGTGAAAGGAAACTTTGAGTCTTACTTTTCTTGTTAACAGGCTCTATTCAGTAAGGGAAGTATGATCATATGATCATGGACTATATACTGAGAACTGTCCCTTCAGGTTTTCCCATCAGAAGACATTATTTAGAAAATATTCTGATGATGTTTTCACCTTGTTCTTATTAGTTCTGGTTATTCAACTCACATCCTTGGGCTTTAAAATCTTACCAGCATAACTGACTAAACATGACAGCTAAATAGACATGGCAAAAAAAAGAAAAAAAAATGAGGGCAAGATCATGGGACCTCAACCCTACAAAAAGCACTATAGGTAACTAGCAAATGTTGAGAATGTGAGAAACAGTCTCCCCAGGAAAGAACACATACAAAAAATTTGAAAGAGAACAAGGTAGGGGTGCATATGAGAGGGTTTGGAGGGAGAAAAGGAAAGGGGAAATTATTCATAATTTTAAAATATAGCAAAAATATAAAAAAAATGTTTAAAGATAGAACCAAGTATCTTTTAAAACAAAATCATGAGAAAAAAATACCTATAAAAATGCTAAACAAAATTTATCTATTTTATTTTAAATAAGATCCAGCAAGATAACAATAACAATAGTGACAAAGAAAGTAGAATGATGGGGTTGGAGCTAGATTTGACTGAGAAGCACACAGAAGACATAGGTACTGTGTTCAGTGTGCTCTTTGTCCTGACCTCAGATGTTGAGTACACATCATACAGGTTCCTATATGCTCATCAAAATGAGCACTTAGCACACCTGCTCTTTGTACTCCCAAATCCTGCCTATAGTCTAAGAGTGAAAGAAAAAAAAAAGCATGGGAACTGTTTAGAGGAAATCCTTTCTACTACCAGTGAAAGACCCAAAGAGTCTTTCTCTCGGGACCCTCGCCCAAAGACCAAGAGTCCGAAATTTGTTGCAACAGCAAGAGGATTTAATAGATCCGGCGCGCTGGGGTTCAGTTGCCTTAGGGAAGAAGCTGAACCCCAAGTGACTGTTACAGAGAGTATTTAAGCTCAGAAACCGCAAGCAGGTGCGGGGCAGGGGCCTCCAGGGAAATTCCAGTATACAGCTATACAAACATCTCCTATACATTGATCGATTGTTCAGCTATCTTTGGCAACATCCGCTCTTTGTGGTCGGCCATTTCCTCTGAGTACTGAACCTTGAGGAGTGGTCCCAGGGTCCCTGGGGTCAGTTTCTCATGACCCAGGTGCAACACAGCCCCTGGGGTCAATTTCTCATGACCCTGGTGCAGCACCTGGGGTTAGTTTCTCATGATCCTGGTGCAGGCAGCCCCTGGGGTCAATTTGTATTTTTCCAAAGTCTTACACCAGGAACTATCCTAAACACTGAATATCAAGCTGTAAGCAAAGCTTGTATTAAGAAAGAAGAAAACTTATGATACACAGTGATTATAGACTTCTGATCAGAATAAAATACATGACTAGAAACATATTAATTGTGATGTTCTAGATGCAGTCCTTGTTGACATTCTCTTTTATTATGGCCTATTATATTAAATTTTAATGTCTTTATTAATACACTTCCTAAATATACAAGCAGGTAAGTATTTATGGTAAAAAAAATTTACAGAAAATTCAAATAAGCATGACAAAATATTTATAGTTCCATCACAGAGGATATTTTCTTTTTATGTTGGCAAAATAAATTATTTGCTCTGTAACTGGAATACACCCAAGTTAATAAGGACATTTTAACCATAAATTCAAGAATCCTTTCCAACATTAAAAAATACCAATTCTAATTGATTCCCTTCTCATTAAGAAAAAAACCCACAGGACAGGAAACAGCTAGGATATGTTTTGCTTAAAGTTTTCTACAATAAATAAAGGGAACAAGGGTCTTTGTGACATTCACAGTCAGTCCCAATTACATTTTAAAGCCTACTGAGTCTGCAGAGACCTGTTTGGGCTTGTGCCAGCTCAGTTTTAGTGAATATGATTACAGACTTTTCAGGTTTCGAACATGTAAGAGCTCCACAACTTATGAGTCTTGAGAGTCAAGTGCATGAGTAGAAGTCAAGGTCCCAGGCAGTAACTTTCCCAGGATGGGGAGGAGAGTGTATGTCTTTTTCACATACTTCAGTGGTTCCTCAAGGATCCTGCAACAGAGAACAATGCATCTATAGAATACTCCCCACGTGTATTCGGATATCTAAGCTTCTCTACTGCAAGGGACAGATGAGGACATCTCAAAACAAGGCTGTGGCTTTGGAAACATCAGGAAATGATAGGAGCACACTCGTTCTAATCTCAAAGCCGTAATCTCCCAAAGACCCAGGGAGCAAGCACAGCAAGCTCATGACACTCGTGGTAGACACTATGGTAGCCTCACTGCCACTCCATTCCTGGTGGACACTATGGTAGTAAACACCATTTCTTCTGTAAGTTCCAGGAAAGCTCTTCTTCCTCTCCTACCCCCTCCCCATCCAATCCCTCAGTCTCATCTCCAGCTCTACATCAGAGCATCAATGGTATCCTTCTCTGTCCCCTGTTCCCAATCTCCTGTGGATCCAACAAAAGTCCCCTTCTAACTTCCCTCCCCACTTACTTCAGCTCCCAACTCCAGCAGGCATTCTCCACCAACCCACAGACCATTCCAGCCAGAGGGATAGAGAATCTGCCCATGAATCTTCTCCTCTCCTTCTCTTCCTCTAGATTTAAACCCCAAGATTTATTCCCAGTGCTATAACAGACCCTCTGGGGTGACTTGTATTCACTCCACCTCCTCCCAATTCCAAGGAAACAAAATAAATAAATCCTTATTGAACACTTTATTCTCTTCCCTTCTGTGCACTCCTTCAGACCCCTTGCCTAACCTCATTCCTAAGTGTCAGCTCACAATACCCAGACACACATTTACCTAGAATCTTCAGTGGTCTTGGCTATCAGAGAAAGCTTCCTACCATGCAATACACAGGCATCAAACTCTGAAAACCCAGAGGTGAAACAGAATCCAAAGAACAAAATACATACCAACAAAGAAAAATCAAGAAATCAGGACCTAGACCTATAACCATCCCAATGCCAGATGCCTAGATGCCAGCATAAATACACAGTTTAAAAGAGCCAGAGCAATATATCCTTACTAGAGCC
This sequence comes from Hylomyscus alleni, assembly GCA_019843855.1. NCBI lineage: Eukaryota > Metazoa > Chordata > Mammalia > Rodentia > Muridae > Hylomyscus > Hylomyscus alleni. Next base: position 6,940 of record JADRCC010570045.1, on the reverse strand, counting down.
CAAAAATGCTATCAGAGCAGTCCCTGAATATTCCAACACAGATGAAGCACAGGAAAAAGACTTGAAACTATCTGTTTAAAGGTGATAGAGGTTCTTAAAGAGGAAATTTTAAAAATACGTTTAAAAAAAAAATCCAGGAGGACATAAACAGGGTGAGGAAATGAATAAATGCTTTAAATAAATGCAGAAAAAACCCTTAAAAACAGTATAAGAAAAATGGATAGGTACTCTACAGGAAGACCAACAGAGTCAAGTAACCTGGACACTTGCAGCTCTTAGAGACTGAACCACCAACCAAAGAGCATACAAAGGCTGGACATAGGCCTGTCTGTACAAATGTAGCATATGTGCAGCTTGGTCTTCATGTTGGTCCTGAACAATTGGAATGGGGGCTATGGCAAAGGCTATTGCCTGTATGTGGGATATGTTCTCCTAGCTATGCTACCTTGTCTGGCCTCAGTGGGAAGAGGATGCACCTAGCCCTGCAGAGACTTGATGCACCAAGGTAAGGGTATACCCAGGGGGACATGTACCTGCTTAGAGGAAAAGGGGAAGGATTGTGGGAGAAGGTGACTAGAATGGGGACAGTGAGTGGAATGTAAAGTGAATAAAAAATAATTTAAAAAGAAAACAAATAAACCTTTTCAAGATCTGAAAATAAAGAATCAACAAAAAAACCACAAACTAAAGGAATTCTAGAGATGAAAAATTAAGAACTTTGAACAGAAATCACATAGACAAACTTCACAAACAAAATATAAGAGATGGAAGAAAGAATCTCAGGCATTGAGTATATGATAGAAAAACTGGATATATTGCTCAAAGGAAATGTTAAAAATAGAAAACTCCTATGGCCAGGCGGTGGTGGCACACACCTTTAATCCTAGCACTTGGGAGGCAGAGGCAGGCGGATTTCTGAGTTCGAGGCCAGCCTGGTCTACAGAGTAAGGTCCAGGACAGCCAGGGCTATACAGAGAAACTCTGTCTCGAAAAACCAAAACCAAAACAAAAAACAAAAAAAAAAAAAATAGAAAACTCCTGACACAAAATATCCAGGAAATCTGAGGAATCATGAAAAGACCAAGCCTAGAAATAATAGGAATAGAGTAAGAAGAAGAATCATAGCACAAAGGTCCAGAAAGTATTTTCAACAAAATCATAATAGATTTTCCTTACCTAAAGAAGAACATGCCTATAAACATACAGGAGGCAAACAAAACACCAAATAGATTGGACCAGAAAATAAGTCCCTTCGGCACATAATAATCAGAACACTAAAATGTTTAGAACAAAGAAATAATATTAAAAGCTGTAAGAGTAAAAGACCAAGTAACAGATAAAGGAAGACCTATTAGAATCACACCTGATTCTAATGAAGACTCTAGAAGCCAGAAGGATCTGGACAGATATGCTGCAGACTCTAAGAGACCACAGATATCAGCCCAGACTACTATAAATAGCAAAGCTTTCAATCACCATAGATGGAGAGAAGAATTCCATGATAAAGCCAAATTTAAACAATCTCTCTATATAAACTCAGTCTGATAAAAGGTACCAGAAAGAAAATACACCCATGAAAATACAGATAATCATCTCAGAGCAGAAAAATCAAAAAGTACATACATAAATGCATACACACACACACACACACACACACACACACACACACATCACTACCACACCACTAATAGTAACAACAACAACTAATACTATTACTACAAAATAATAGGAAACAACAATCGTTGGTCACTGATCGCTCAATATCAATGCTCTCATTCCCCAATAAAAAGACACATTAACTGAATGGATGTGAAATCAGGATCCATCTTTCTGCTGCATCAAGGAAACACACCTCAATATCAAGAATAGACATTACCTCAGGGTAAAGGGTTAAAAAGAGATTTTTCCAAGTAAATGAACCTAAGAAGTGAGTTGGTATAGCCATTTTAATATCTAACAAAATAGACTTCAAACTAAAACTAATCAAAAGAAACAGTACATGCACAAAGTAAAGTCTATAAAGATGACATTTCAACTCTTTTTTTAAAAGATTTATTTATTTATTTATTTATTTATTTATTTATTATTTATGTGAGTACACTGTAGCTGTAGAGATGGTTGTGAGCCTTTATGTGGTTGTATTGAATTTTAGAACCTTTGCTCTCTCAGGTTAGCCCTGCTCGCTTCAGTCAACTCCACTCACTCAGTCCCTGCTCGCTCTGGCCCAAAGATTTATTATTATACATAAATACACTGTAGCTGACTTCAGACCCACCAGAAGAGGGCATCAGATCTCATTACAGATGGTTGTGAGCCACCATGTGGTTGCTGGTATTTGAACTCAGGACTTTCAGAAGAGCAGTCAGTGCTCTTACCCATTGAGCCATCTCGCCAGACCGACATTTCAACTCTTAACATCTATGCCCCAAACACAAGGACATCCATGTTTATAAAAGTAACATTACTATAGGTTAAATCACATATTGTCCCTCACATTTAATACCCTACTCTCACCAATGGACAGGTAATCCAGACAAAAACTAGACTGGAGCTAACAGATATTTACAGAACATTTCACTGAAACACAAGATATACCTTCTTCTTTATACTGCATGAAACTTTCTCCTAAATTGCCCATACTCTCAAATACAAAGGAAGTCTCAATAGTTAAGAAAACTGAAATAACTCTCTGCATCCTATCAGAGCATCACAAATTAAAGCTGGGTATCAACAAAAGAAAACAGAAAACCTACAAACTCATGGAAGGTAAACAATGCTCTGCTGAATGAACAATCGGGTAAGATAGAAATAAAGAAGGAAATTAGGACTGGTGAGATGGCTCAGCAGGGAAGAGCACCAATTGTACTTCAGAAGGTCATGAGTTCAAATCCCAGTAACCACATGGTGGCTCACAACCACCTGTGATGAGATCTGACGCCCTCTTCTGGTGTGTCTGAAGACAGCTACAGTATACTTACATATAATAAATAAATAAATCTTTTTTTTTTTTTAAAAAAGAAGGAAATTAAAGACTTTCTAGAATTGATTCAAAATGAATACACAATATACCCCAACTTGTGGGACACAACAGAAGCAGTTCTAACAGGCAAGTTTATAGCATTCAGTGCCTATATTAAAAACAAAAGAAAACAAACAATATCAATAAAAAGCAACCACCATCACCAAAAACCTAAAGAGTTCTCAAACAACAACTTAACTTGCACACCTGGAAGTTCTAGAACAAAAATAAATAGCCACATTCAAGAGAAATAGATGGCAAGAAATAAACTCAAGGCTGAAATCAATAGATTAAAAAAAAAAGAAAAGAATATAAAGAATCAATGAAACAGATAGTTCTTTGATAAAAATCAAAAGATAAACAAACCTGTATCCAATGTAACCAAAAGACAGAAACTATTTAAATTAACAAAACTAGAAACAAACAGAGAGACATTAACAACAGATAATGAGGAGATCCAGGGAATCATAAGGACATACTTTAAAAACATGTACTCCCCTAAATTGGAAAATCTAAAAGAAAGGAATAGCATTCTCAATAGTCACAACTTACCAAAGTTAAATCAAAATAAGATAAACAATTTAAATAGACCTGTAGCCCATGGTGAAATAGAAGCAGCCATTAAAACCCTCCAAACAATGACAATAGTAAAATCTGTCCTGCCTGCAAGATATACTAGGGCAATGGTAGCACAGAACTTGTAGAAGTAGCCAATCAACGTCTTATTTAGTTTAACGCTCATGTCCTGAAATGGAACCCATACTCACTACTGCTTAGGGGACCAAGAACCAAAGACTAGATAGCCCAGAGACTAGGGTCAAACCAGATACTACTGGTCAAAAAGCAAGCCAAGTCAAACCAAACCAACCAAACAAACAAACAAATAAACAAAAATAAAAACAAAACCGTTTGCTATATAGATCAATATAGACTCATAGATCAATGCTTTATTTAGCCATCATTAGAGAAACTTCCTCCTGCAGCAGAAGGTAAGAGATACAGAGCCAGACATTACACAAAGAGAGTATCCTTGGAACACACAGCTCTAAGTGGGATGTCTCCATCAAATCCTTCCTTCAGAACTCAAAGAACCATGAGGAAGAGGAGGTGAAATGAACAAAAGAGCCAGAGAAGATGGAGGACACACTAGGAGGACATGGGCCTCTGAATCAGTGGAGGAAGGTTCATGTGAACTTAGAGACTAAAGCGGCAAGCACAAAGTCTACATGGTTCTGTACCAGGTCTTCTGCATGTACGTTGTAGCTTTCAGTTTAGTATCTTTATGGGAGTCCTGAATATGAATATGAATATGAATGGGTAGGTCTCTGATTCTTGTGCCTGCTCTTGGGGCTCTTTTCCTTCTGTTGGGTTGCCTGTCCAGCCTTGATGATTTTTATTTTACCTTATGTTTTATTTTGTCATGTTTAGTTGTTATCTCTTAGAAGACTGATCTTTGAGAGAGGGAGAGAGAGAGAGAGAGAGAGAGAGAGAGAGGAAGCAGATCTGAAGGGGAGGGGAGAGGAGGGAGGGGGATGTTGGGAAGAACTGGGGTGAGTAAAGAGAGGGGAATATATAAACAAGATATACTGGCTGAGAAAAGAGTCTATTTTCCTTTAATGTTTTTAATTATTTATTTATGAGTACATGTGTGTATCTTTGCATATGAGCATGTGTCTGAGGTTAGAAGCTGGAGTTAGAAGTAGTTATGAGCTGCCTCGTACAGATGCATGTTCTTAACCACTAAGCCATCTCTCCAGTCCCAATAATCCATTTTCTTTTTTAAAGAAAGTATTTAATGTGGGGCCTACCCTTTCAGAGAGTCTGACTCCACGACCAGCATGGAGATCATGGCTGTAGGCAGGCAGTTAAGCACAGGGCTAGAGCAGTAGCTGAGAGCTTAAATCTTGATCTGTAAATGTAACTTTTATTCTCCTGTTGCAATTGTCATCTCCAAGGCTGACTCATGTTCTCTGCTAACCGAGGCCTAGTATAGGAGGCTTCTTAGCCTTCATGCAATCATATCTCGGCCTAGAATGTTCTCAGCCTATGAGACTAACTGTCAACTAAGTTCACCCTTTCTTGTTCTTTCTAAACTCTAGCTGGCTGGTTCAACTCAGCTGTTTTGGTTCAAACTCCTCTCCAAGCTGACTGATACACTCTGGCTTCTCTTTCTGCCTCTGGCTGAATTACTCTGCTTGGCTTCAAACTAACTCAGTCTGTTCTAATCTTTTGGCTCATTCTCATTCTCTGATTCAATCTGTTTTTACCTGTGTCTAGCTTGTTTTCTCTTCTACCTGTTTTTGTACAACTGTCCCAGTAAAACCGTCTCCTTCTCCTCCTGCACTGCTCTGTCTTAAGTAGCCTCTCTTTCATCTCTCTTCTCATGAGAGTTAGGCATATCAGATCTGTCAGATCTTTCTCTGATTTGTCACTTTGTCTGCCACTCAATTGGACATCAATTTCAAACATGGGTGCTTCTTTCTACAAACTAAATTTACCTTCATTGTTTGGGCTTAAAGACATGAACTAAGGGCATGTCTGTATTCCATTACAGCAAGAGGGATTAAAAGTTTGTGCTAAGGGATGAACCACACCACAACTAGAAACAGGTTTTATCAGTAAATAACACAATCTCGTGGTTCACAGTGTGATCAAATATCCTGCGACAAACTTAGAATACTTCATAAAAAATTCTCAAAGAATTAATCAAAAAATTTTAAATAAGAGAGGAATTCAGTGTCACAATCAGACACTTTAAATCATGGTTTCAGCCCTATAAATGCTGGAAAGTGAGGAGGCTCTACATCTAGGATTACAAATCTTCAAAACAAGAGAAGCAGAGGTTAGGAGCTGGAGTTACAAGCAGTTGTGAGCTGCCTAGTTATGAGTGCTGAGAACTGAACTTGGGTCCTCTGCAAAAGCAATGCATGTTCTTAATGACTGAGCTATCTCTGCAGTTACAAGAATCTATTTTCAATTAAAAAAAGTGGGGGTGGGGGGGTTCTACATATGCCTTTAATTCCAGCACTCAGGAGGCAGAAGTAGGAGGATCTCTGAGTTCAAGGTCCCCCTGCTCTACTCTACAAAGTGAGTTCCATGCCAGTTAGGGCTGTTACATAGAGCAGCCCTGTCTCAGGGAATTGGGGAAAAGTTTCAGGAAAGCCCACAATGTTGTACCCAGGAGGCTTAGGAGATCCTTTCTTAATTCTTACACTGGATATTTCAATTTTCTTCATTACAGACATTTCTATAATTGACTATCTTCTAATATAATTCCCTACCCAAGTCAAAACCTAAGATCTCTGAACAGTAAGACTTTTGCTGTGGCAAACGAATGGAACTTGAAAATACCATCCTGAGCGAGGTGACTCAGTCACAAAAGAACACACATGGTATGTACTCGCTGATAAATGGATATTAGCCTAAAAATTCAGAATACCCAAGATTCAATTCACAGACCATAGGAAGCCTAAGAAGAAGGAAAACCAAAATGTGGATGCTTCAGTGCTTCTTTGAAGGTGGACAAAATAATCACAGGAGGAAATATGGAGACAAAGTGTGGAACAGACACTGAAGGAAAGGCCACCTAGAGACTGCTCCACCTGGGGATCCACCCCATATACAGCCACCAAACCCGGACACTATTGTGGATGCTGGGAAGTGCTTGCTGTTGGAAGCCTGATATGACTGTCTCCTGAGAGGCTCTGCCAGTGCCTGACAAATACAGAAGTGGTTGCTTGAAGCCAAACATTGGACTGAGCACAGGGTCTTCGATGGAGGAGTTGGAGAAGGGACTGAAGGAGCTGAGGGAGATTGTAGCCCTGTTGGGGGATCAACAGTGTCAGCCAGCCAGAACCCCTGGAGCTCCCGGGGACTGGACCACCAACCAAAGCATACACATGGAGGGATCCATGGTGCTGG
>JADRCC010570042.1:0-22076 GCA_019843855.1 Hylomyscus alleni | reverse complement strand
AGTGCATTGTGGTGAACTCAATAAAATACTCTTTTACTGAAACACACTTTATCAAGACAAAGACTAAACAGAAAGACAATGATACTTCATTTCTTGTAAATGAAATGAACCTCAAGATGTCTTCCATACATTCTATAAAAACAAAATAAAACAAAACAAAAAACAAACAAAGAAAAAACATGACACTACTACTGGTTCTGGGTAAGTCTCAGAATGATAAACCTTGGAATTGTGTCTTCACCAGAAAAGATAGTAAGGTCCTAGTTTTCCAGTTGATGAATTAATTCTGCTATAATATAAAGCATCTTCATGTTGACTGAGAATGCCTATGAATTGTGTCATTTCTATTTCTGTATCTACCTAGGCAACTGACATAAATTTTACAAAATGGTTGTAGCGATCTCTATAAAATCTTTCATTCTTCAAAACTAGTATTATAACTGACACAGAAGAAAGTCTCCTGGGGTTTCTATATGGGTAAGAGGAGAGGAAAAAACTTTGAGCAGAGTTAGGAAAACACTAAAGTTGTCCCCTGTCTGCAAATGCTCCTTAGCCTCTTTTACTTGATGTTGGTCTTCTGAAAATTGCATGGACCATTAGCCTATTCAAAACTAACTACAACATTAATACTTGTTATAGACTTTCTATTGATGTCTACCCCCTAAATTTAAAAGGTTTGGAAACTCCCCTTCCTTCTATTCTGTGTTGTTTATGTTTTTAAAAGATAACCCATTATGGTATTGATATTCTACACATTGTACAGTGGACAGCAGAAGAACAGTGGGTCTTGGAGGAGAAACTTTCTGTTTACATTTTTTTCTGGGGAAGCAGACAGTGAGTCTCATGTGGTCTGGAGTGATTCAGCAGGTATCAGAAGAATCTTTGAGCCAATATCTTATAGCTTCTTGACAGATGTTTTTCCATTTACACTATAGAGTCTCATTACACAGTGGCCTGTGTAGAAGATTTCCCTGTCTTGTGGACAGTTCTCTGCTTTCCAGTTGGAGGAGTCGGAAGGGTGCTCTAAAAGACAATGATATTTAGGAAAACAGTATGAAAATACAAAATCTGTTTTCATTATCTCTTACATAGTATTGCCCTAGAGGAGTCATGTCTGCCACAACACATTTCCCATCCTTGCATCCATATTAAGCACATATGATTCATATGTGTCATGCAAAGGGAATGTTTAGTAGAGAAACATACAAAATATGTGATATGAGCTAAAGAGATTTCTCACTGATACCAAACCCTGAGATATCTAAATACAACAGAATTTATTCAAAATGATATGCTCTATAGAATATATGTTGCCAGCAATAAACTGTGAAAGATGATGCCATGTTAGTGCAGGTTCATGTCCTGTTAAGGCATTATAGTGTAAGCCAAGACAATAAGACTGTGAAGGCAGAAATATGATATAAGAGAGTCATGGATAAGCTAAGAACATTATTGCAGTTAAGTGTGTATACATTGGGTCATGATGTGAGTTCTGTGAAGAGATAATTAATAGCACCTTTAAACAAATTCAAGGAATTGAACTTACATCAAAGTACACAATCCAATTATTAAAAATATCTCTTATACTCTAAGAAGCTAAATCATCTGCTGCTTTACAGTCAAAGTGTATATTATGTGTTGAGGTCACTTAGGACCTATGTACATTGATTGCTATCCTGTTTCTTTCAGGTGCCTTTAAGAGAATAATAAAGCAATTAGTCATACCTGTTTTGGATTTCCATGTAATCAACTTTTTCAACCTATGCTAATTCTCAGCTCTAATCCAAAATTATGTGCTCTTCCATGTTCCTGACTCCAGAATATTGCATGTTTTAAAATATTTCTTATGGCAATAGTTTGCTGAAAACAAATAATGCAAGTTTGAATAAATCTTATAAAATGAATACTTACAGTATAAAATGAATACTACAGTAGTTAAAGAGAGAGCAGATATGCTTGATTAACATGATGTTTATAACACACAGAGTGAGAGCGAGCGAGCGAACAAGAGAGAGAGAGAGGGGGGGGAGGGAGGGAAGGAGAGAGAGAGAAAGAGAATGAGGAGGAGAGGAGGAGAGGAGGAGAGAAATGGAGAGTTGGAGAAAGTGATTGAGACTCATAACATTCAACCAACAGGGACAACAGAAGATACATCAGCAGCCCTTAGTACTTATTGCCTTGTTCCCTGACACTGGATTGTATTTGTTACTAGCTCTAGAGCAAAATTGACTGGAACTAGTGGAAAATGTTTTTAGCATTTTTGCAAATATTTTAGATTTTGGCAGTATCCTTGTGAAATCTTTTTGTTTTAAATGTGTAAAAAAGTCCATTTCCAAAACAATATGAAGGTAAACTTGCTAATCATCTTCAGTGTACCAAACCTGCTTCTAAATATGAGCACAGATTATTACTGCTGGATTTTCTATAATAACTAAATTACAAAATCACAGTACATTTGTGTCAACAAATCAGTGATTAAAAAATAACATGAAATATGAACAACACAGCAGAAATTTTCATCTGTAAGGAATAAGAATTTAGATCACTGTTAAAATCTAGATACAATTGGTAATAACTTTATCAAGTAAGACTGTCTCACAAATATATATATATATATATATATATATATATATATATATATATATATATAGTGGAAAAATGAAAATGTCTTCAACAATGGTCCCAGACTAAATGGATGTCTATATGTAGAAGAATAAAAATGGATCCATATTTATGACCCTACATGAAACTGAAGTATGAGAGATCAAAGATATATTAAATCTCTACAAGAGAAATTGGGAAATCTCCTTGACCTTATCATACACGAGACAAATTCCTGAACAAAACACCATTGGCTCAGGGTCTAAGATCAACAATTGATAAGTGGGACCTCATGAAACTGGAAAGCTTCTGTAAGGCAAAGGACACTGTCAATAGGACCAAAATAGCAGCCCACAAATTGGGAAAGGATCTTTAGTAACCATACATCTGATAGAGGGCTAATTTCCAAAATTTTGAAAGAACTCTAGAAGTTAGTCATGAACAACTCAAATAATCCAATTTAAACAGGGTACAGTAAGAGCCAAGATTTAAAACTCTACTAAATACAAAACAAACAGACAAACAAACAAACAAACAAAAGGACTTTACATATTTATGTTAATTTAAGAAAATACTAGTAGTGATGTATTATTTTGAAATATACAGTTAATATGTTTGAGTTATTTAAAATTTATATTGAGAAAAACATATTTTCAGTATTGCTGTAGACAAGCATCTACATAACATTGTTAAATTGATTGTTGTTTTATATCAAACAACTTTTACAATACTCATTTTTATTGTTATAATATTTTATAAATTTTAAGGAATATGACAAAAAAGATATTGTAGGTATTGAAGAGGGGGTCTCTGGGAGGAGTTGGGGTACAAAAGGGAAACAAGAATGTGATTTAATTCTATTTACTAAAAATATGTTTTTAAGTGTAAACAAATTCAGATAAATTGAAATCATGTAACTTTTCTCATCATAATGCAATAAAAGCTTAAACAAAAATTAAAAAAAAACAGATACAGAAAAAGAACAAGAGGAATCTTGAGTAGGAAAGAAGCAATTAAAGGAATATTCAAAGTCTTTAATTATTATTTAATTATTAAATTTATTTAATTATTTTAAATGCAATTCAAAACATCCCTGAGGCTCTATTTTACACCCATAAGAATGGATAAGTTAAAAAACTCAAGAGATAACGTATGCTGACAAGGATGTGGAGTAAGGGGAACACTTCCTCATTTCAAATGGGAGTGCATTCCTGTACAAACACTTTGGAAAATGATTTTTCAGTTTCTCAGAATACTTGGAATAGCTCTACTCAAGACCCAACCATACAACTCCTGGGGAAATGCCCAGAAGATTCTCCAACATCTCACAATAACACCTTTTAACAATTGTTGACAACAGTCTTATTTGCAGTAGCCACTAAGTGGAAACAACCTAGATGTCCCTCAGTTGAAGAATGGACAAGGAAAACATGGTACATCTACAGAATGGAATACAATTCTGTTATTAAAAACCAAGACAACATGAATTTTGTAGGCAAATGGAGTGGACTCGAGACTATCATCCTGAGTAAGGTAACCCAGTCCCCAAAGGGCACGCATGCTATGTATTTACTTACAAGTGGATATTAGCCATAAAATACAAGTTATCATGTTACACTCCACAGACCAAAGGAGTTTAAACAAGAAGGAAGGGAAGCTTCTTCAAGGGAAGAAGCTCGTGAATCTCACTTAGAATTGAAAATTAAATAGTCGTAAGAAACAGATGGAGAGAATGAACTGGAAAGGAAGGGGAATGGGTATAGAAATGGGAGGTTTAGGATGGTGTATGGAGAAGGACAGGAGAGATTGCTAGATGGCCATAAAAATTATTGGGAATCTGCAACTGTTGAGGGTGAGGAGTGAGGAGCATCTACAAGTTCAGACAGAGACCCAGGATATAGGGGTGACCTTAGCTGGGACTCATTACATTGGTGATTTGGAATCTGGAGAAGCCACCTCCTATAGCCAGGCAGGTACCCTAGTGGAGCTATAGAGACACACACCCACCCACAAAACTTTCAACCCGTCTCCAAGAAGTGCTGTCACTGGGAATGGAGCGGAGACTGAGGGAATGGACAAGATATAACTGTCCCTACTATAAACCCATCCCATGTTGTCTTAGACAGGGTTTCTATTCCTGCACAAACATCATGACCAAGAAGCAAGTTGGGGAGGAAAGGGTTTATTGAGCTTACACTTCCACATGGCTGTTGATCACCAGAGGAAGTCAGGAATGGAACACAAGCAGGTCAGGAAGCAGGAGCTGACACAGAGACCATAGAGAGATATTCCTTGTTGGCTTGCTCAGCCTGCTCTCTTATAGAACCCAAGACTTTCAGCCCACAAGAAGCCCTACTCCTTTGATCACTAATTGAGAAAATGCCCCACAGCTGGATCTCATGGAGGCACTTCCCCAACTGAAGCTCCCTTCTGTGATAACTCCAGCCTGTGTCAAGTTGACACACAAAACCAGCCAGTACACATGTTCAAGCGCCAATCCTTTACACTATTCGTGATACTCTTACACTTACAGACATGAGCCTGGCATAACTGTCCTCTGGGAGGCTCCACCCAGCAGCTTACTCAGACAGATACAGATTCCCACAGGGAAACAGTGGATGGAGCTTGGAGGAGGCTCTTACCGAAGAATAGGAGGAAAGATTGTGGGCCCTGAGTAGGATTGAAACTCCACAGCAAGACCAACAGAGCCAATGAATCTGGATGTTTGGGGCTCTCAGAATTCTAAACCTCCTATGAAGGAACATATACAGGCTGAACTTAATGCATCACCAAACAACTGTAGCAGATATACAGCTTGACTTTCATATGGGTTTAGAACTGGAATGGGGGAGTGTACCAAAAGCTGTTGTCTATACAAGGGGTTATGTTCTTCCATCTGGGCTGCTTCATCTGGCTTCATGGGAGAGAAAACAACTAGCTTCGCAGAGATTTGAAATTTCAGAGTTTGTGGGGATGAGATAAACAGAGGGAGCCCAGCTGCTCAAAGAAGAGAAGGGGAGCAAGGGGGGAAGGATGGTGTAAGGGAGAGACTGAGAAGCAGGTAGTAAGTGGCCTATAAAGTGAGTAAGTAATATAAAAATAAAATTTAAAACTAAGATTTAAAAGAGTTCAGAGTTTCTTGCTGGGCATTATTGCTAATGCTAGATAATTATGTTTTGGGTCTCTGTCTGCTATCAGTATGATGCCAGATCACCAATGCTTTCATCACCTGCTGCCTTCCTGAGAAAAAGATGAGAGAGAGAGAGAGAGAGAGAGAGAGAGAGAGAGAGAGAGAGAGAGAGAGAGAGAGAGAGGTGGGATGGATGGATGGATGGATGGAGGGAGGGAGGGAAGGAGGGAGGGAGAGAAAGAGAAAACTTGTGCTAGTCAGGCTCCCTATATGTTGTCTTTTACTGGATTTTGCCACAGATTTCATTCACTTCCTCTTTAATGGGCATTATTGCCATCATAAGGTTGTACTTGAGGTCATTTGCTTGTACTTCAGTTGTATTGGAAATATACAGGGCTTACTGTAGTTAGATAGCTGTGCTCTAGCGTTACCATATTGCCCTAGTGGTTAATTTTGTTCTTGCTGATGTCTAGACATCTGGCTATCAGATTATTTAAGGTTCAGGTGCAAGTTTCCTTGCTGGATGAATTATTTTCTTTTGTTTTCTAGGTCTGCTTAAGTCTTCTTGCCTGTTTTTCTAGTTATTCAGGTGGCCAAAGAGTCTTCAGGACCAGTAAGATACCTCCACTGGGGATTTTGTGGCTTGAGTGACATTTGTAGCTTTCCAATTGCCTCTGGTTTTCTGTGGTTCAGTGAACCGCAAAGGCCACAGGGGTTCTGGACAACAATGTGGCTTCTGGGGTTTTGGTTTAGTCCTTGGGTTTCTAGAACTGGATTTTCCTTCAGGAGAGCAGTAGTATTATGCTAAGGTTTTGGGATGTGATGTTAATCCTTCAGGAGGGGGTAGCATTGAAGAATTATGGATATAATTTAAGGAGTATCTAGCAGCTGTGGGCATTATATTTACTGAAGATCTTAGCACCAGTATGTCTTCCTGTTCAGCTGGAGTCTGGTGCCACAATTTTTAGCAAGAATTATTTTTCCGTACTCCAAAACCAAGTTTCCTGTGCTTAGTATATTCTGCATGCCCCCTGTTGGTACAGAGTTGCTCTACAAGGAGGTTTATGTCTGGACCCATACTGAAGTTCCCACACTGTGCATCTTGCACAGTAATATGTGGCTGTATCCTCAGCAGTCACACCATTCAACTGCAGGAAGAACTGGTTCTTGGATGTGTCTCTAGTGATGGACGTTCAACTTTTGAGAGATGGGTTGTAGTTAGTGCTACCACTGTAGCTTATGTACCCCATCCACTCCAGTTTGTTTCCTGGAAACTGTCGGATCCAGTTCCAGTAATAATAGCTATCAGTTATGGAGAAGCCAGTGACAGAGCAGGTAAGGGACAATGACTGAGAAGGTTTCAACAGGCCAGGTCCTGACTCCTGAAGCTGCACATCAGACAGGATACCTTCAGAGAAGAAGAATTAATTTTGTCAACCATACATTTAAAAAACTCCTCCTGGATACATGTATGAAATGGCAACACTCACCAGGAAGGGCTGTCAACAGGTACAGAAGACTCAATACTCTCATCTTTTAAGCTACACCCTCTTTCTTCAGAGATCAGCCTCCAATGAGAGAGATGGGAGCTCCTGTAGCACAGGAGGGAATTTAAATTAGAACTAGAAGATCCATTTGCATGTAGTGATTCAACCTTGACTTCATAATTAGGGAGGGAGAATACTAAATGTACTAGGTTATTAAAATGAGACCATGACTGTCTCTGGATTCCTATAGTGTGAGTCTGGAATGAAAGTACATGAGGACTGTAGAAATCACCGGAAGCACATCTAGACATGATCCCACTGTCATTTCCTACACCATCCCCCCAGGGAACCTCTTCTGTTCCTGTGTTTTTAAGGTCTCAAGTCAATGCCCACCTTCTTTCCACACTTGGGTTCTCGACTTCCTGCTTTATTATTAGTATGTCCACACCTTCCCTAGTTTTCTTCTCTTCCCCCCCCAAAATGTGTTTCCACCTTTCCTAAATCTTAGTACCCTGTCTTTTTATAGTTGCACAAATGATCTGGTATCTTTCTAGTAGAGAGTCCTTAGCTGTACTTACGGGAGTGATGCGGATAGGTAACATGACATTTGCAGTTTTGCCTTTGGGAACAACTTCCAGACAAAATTTCATGGGAACTACAACAGGTTAAACAAACCATCCATTATGTTTCCCCTTTCACCAATTACTCATCAGCATTTGTTATCATTTGTTTCCTTAATAAATGTTATTGTTGCTTATATTAGATGAAATCTCAAACTACCTTATTAATTTACATTTTCTTAATAGGTTAAGGTGTTGAAAGCTTAAAAGAATGTTTAGTATTCATATATTTTAAGCTTTTTTTCCATTACAGAAATAAGCTAAAATTTTTCAAAGTATCTCTACTATCTACCTGTTGAATTATTTCATTCTTGACTTTTCAAAGGCTGAGTGTAGAATTCTGCGAGTTGTGCAGATATATCAGTGAATAACACACTCTCCCTTTTAAAATATCTAATCTCACTCTATATCATGTATGGGATGCTCTCTCTGTCTGATCCATTACAGTCCTGCTATCTCATGATTGCTTGCTGGAGCATTTTGCAATGCTCTGTCACTTTTCTGAGAGTATGAATAGAAGCAGATTTAGAAACATCACAATGACTGTGAGGTGTGGGAGGGGTTGGAATCTTCCTGATCATTGTTGCTCCTTTAAAATGCCAGATCAGTAGAATTCTGACAAGACATCTGATTTTGGAATGGATAGACTCTCATAAAGACCCTATGATTTTTTTTTTATTGTTTTAATGAACAAACAAAAACAACAAGAACAAACGCCTATTGCCTCCCCCCTCCCCGTGCCTGCCACCCCACCTTCTCCCACTTATCCGCCCTGTCATTCCCCTACACTGGGGCACAGAACCTTCACAGGGCCAAGGGCCTCTCCTCCCATTGATGACCAACTTTGTGATCCTCTACTATACACATGCTGCCAGAACCAAGAGTCCCACCATGTATAGTCCTTGGTTGGTGGTTGAGTCCCTGGGAGCTCTGAGGGCATTGGTCAGTCCATATTGTTGTTTGTCCCAAGAGGCTGCAAACTCTTCAACTCCATTGGTTCTTTCTCTAACTCCTTCATTGAGTACCCTGTACTCAGTTCAATGGATGGTTGTGAGCCTCTACTTCTGTATTAGTCAGGCACTGTCAGAGCCTCTCAAGAGACAGCTATATCAGGCTGGAGTGCCCTTCCTTCAGTCTCTGCTCCGTAGTTAGTCTCTGCAACTCCTTGCATGGGTATTTTATTCCCCCTTTTAAGAAGGAATGAAATGTCTTCCTTTTTCTTGAGTTTCTTGCAGTTTGTGGGTTATACTTTGTGTATTCCGAACTTCTGGGCTAATAACCACTTATCAGAGAGTGTATACCATGTGTGTTCTTTTGTGATTGGGTTACCTCACTCAGGATGATATTCTCCAGATCCATCCATTTCCCTAAGAATTTCATAAATTCATTGTTTTTGATAGCTGAGTAGTACTCCGTTGTGTAGATGTACCGACCCTATGATTTATAACAAAGGACTGTCTCAACATTGCTTTAACAGGAGAATTGTAATCTCTGTGTGCTGGGTCTAGTTATGAACAACCTACACCAATAGATTTTGTAATCTCCCTACATACAGTTCCATAATTTATCTAGGTGTGTATGAGCTCCTCCCTACCAAAAGAGAAATGATTGAATGTTAAAATGAGCAAGCGGAAGTAGAATTAACTGCAGGAGGGAGACACCAACACTCACAAGCAAACACCCATTGTCACACTGCTCAGGTTCCCTAAGGATGAGTGTTCCTATCCTTATCCACGGTGAGACATCTTTCCAGTTCATCAAATAATGAGAGTATTTACTGGTGTGTCATTTAAACACAGTACATAAGTTTTCTTCCTGAAAAACTCCTTCATGAACTCTTTCCAAATGTTTGCATGAGGCTTTATGGAAAATGAAGACAATCTTAGACATTAATGAATTTGTGAGAAAAGTGACAGTATCATTCATTATGTTCAAGCGAACTTGCATGGGTTTTTGATTATTTCCTTAATTTCAGCAGCAAAGGCATCATTTTATCTATGATCATTCACAAACTTCTAAACATTCAACATATATTCTTAACAAAACTTGGGATACACATTGCCTAATTTAATCTGCTTTTGTATTCCTTCATTTACTCATTGGTTAGGCTAGAATGATTCAATGAGAACACTTGTTTAATCTCTCTTTTTTTTTTTTGACCTTTGAGCAGAATTTCAGCCTGGGCCCTGACAACAACAATGTTCTATTTTCTGCTGAGAAGGTGTTACAGAAAAGAGTAGATCAGCCCTCTTTCTAACAGACAGAAATTGTAGGTTCAAAGTAAACTAGTTCACCTCTATTAGAAGGATTCACATTCCCTTTTTCTTGAAGAAAGGACATTTGGCTAATTATTGCTCCCAATGAGATATCAGAGATCATGATAGCTTCTAGACCCTTTAAATTATCACAAATACCCATTATTTTTAAAGTCTACAGGACTATTCATAACAGAGTCTAGAGTCTGATTAAAGAATTTACTTTATGGTTACCAAATTTTACCTGGGTAAACCAAGTATTTATTTTTCTCTGTCTTGCTGTTTTATGCAACTCAAATACTCATTTATAAATACTAGAACTGAAATAATCAAGAAACAGAAGAGGAATGCTAGCTCAGATATACTATAATGCCCAAGACAAAGAGGGAATGAGGTGAAAAAAAAAGTTAGCAAATTACTGGCCCAAGGGTCAGCCTGTGCCTTAGGCGTGCGTAGTACAAGGGTCAGCCTGTGCCTTAGGCGTGCGTAGTACAAGGGTCAGCCTGTGCCTTAGGCGTGCGTAGTACAAGGGTCAGCCTGTGCCTTAGGTGTGCGTAGTACAAGGGTCAGCCTGTGCCTTAGGTGTGCGTAGTACTAGGGAACCATACCTTACCTGCTGTTGTTCTCTTTATGTAGCTGCAAGGCATTCTGGTCCCCTTTCTCATCATATAGTGCTAACAAGGCAAGACAATTGTGTCCCAGGTTTGTAAAATATTAATATTCTGTCATTATTGCTAACAGTTATGCCCCTGTGTAGATGGAAATCGCTAAACTTGCATTGTTTGCCTTTATAAATGCCTCTTTAGCCTTGTATCCACCAAAGTGTGTGTCCACAGACAGGTCTGTGTTGTTCCACAAACTTCAAATTCATAAATATTTAATCCCAATCTCCTTCTCCTGGGTGAGAGAAGTCAGACTACAACAACAGCAAGTATACAAACTTATGGAAACTGAAGAACTCACTACAGAAAACAAAAATATATAGAAAATAAAAAATAACTTTTCAGAATTGATTGAAAATGAAAGCAAAACATACCCATGGAACATAATGAAGGCTCAATTAAGAGGCAAGGTTATAGTACTAAGACCACCCCCCCCCACGCACACTCAGTTGTACGTATCACATATTAGCAACTTATTAGTGAACCCGTAAACTCTAGATCAAAAAGAAAAATAACATCAAAGGGTTAGATGGCAAGAAATAATCAATCTCAATTCTAAAATCCACAAAATAAAAGCACATGAAAACAATAAAATAAACAGTTAAAGGAATTGCTGGTTCTTTGAGAAAATTAGTAAGATTGATGAACACTTAGCCAAATTATGTAAATGTGGAGTGGTAAGTTTGAAATTAGTAATATTAAAGATGAAAATGGGTCATCACAACTGACACCAAGGAAATCCATAGAATCATAAGGATATACTTTAAAATTGGTATTCCAACAAACTTGAAAACCTAAAAGAAAAGGATAAATTTTTTGACATGTATATCCTGCCAAAGTCATATCATGATCATGTGCACAATGTAAATAGACTTGTTTATCATCTAGTGAAATAGAAGCAATAATTAAAAGGCTTCCTCCACCACCAAATAAAAGACATTCTTGGATCACAGAAAGTCAGTTTAAAATTTGCACTCAGTTATTTATAGAATTAATATCAGCATTCCTCAAAATAGTAACTCAAAAAACATTGCCTAATCTTTTTTTGTGAGACCTAATGTAACCTAATACCTAAAGCTGATATCTTGGTACCTAAAAAGAAAATTATAGATCAATTTCCCTTAAAAACATAGCTGCACCAATTCTCAGTAATTAAAACCCTAATCAAGAAATACATCAAGATGGTCATCATCCACTATGACCAAGAAGGCTTCACCCAGAAATATGGTGGGACAACATAATAAATTGACAAATGCAATCTATCACATAAAAGAAAAAGAAATCACATGATTATCTCAATAGAAGCAGAAAAGGTCTTCGACAAATTCCAACATGTTTTCATGATAAAAGTCATGAAGAGAGTTGGATTGCAATTTCATCTTCCAATCTAGAAGAAGACAGCACAAGTTTGAAATGTATTTGACTACACAGACACAGGATTTCCTGAAGGATTCAGTTTGTACAAAGTCCCTTGATGGAATAATGACAAAGTTGATGGAATAATAAACTGAATTAGTTAAAAGCATTGCTAGGTCATATCTGAACTTGATGTATATAATCCTCCGGGAGTGGAGAGGTTTGAGATCTGCTTGGTTTATGATCTAATGATCTTGACCTTCCTCTTTGTTTTCTTTTTAATTTTATTTTAATATTTTTTTATTTATAAGTACGCTGTAGCTATCTTCAGACATACCAGAAGAAGGCATCTGACTCCAATACAGATGATTATGAGCCACCATGTGATTGCTGGGAATTGAACTCAGAACTTGTGGAAGAGCACTCAGTGCTCTTAAGCACTAAGACATCTCTCCAGCTCCTCTCTTTGTTTTCATTTAAATATACATGGTTTTCTAATCAAGAAATATGACAAAGGCTTTGCCTAGAATATGAATAGAAAAGACAGGAATGTCCATAAGCTTCCTGATCATGTGATTGAGACAGGGTCCTTTATGTCCTCATAGCTGTCATCTTGCATTTAATTCATGGGAGACTGTGCCTCATATTTTTTAAAATAATACCAGCAAAACATGTTATGTTTTGAGGGCATTGGATACATTTAGGTATTCATTTAGAGAGAATTCCTAGAAACTAAGATAAAAGGCTGCCCAGATAGATGAGAGGAATGCTGCTAGGTTTTATTTCCTGGGGCGAGCATGTGTTCTGTGCGTGGTTTTTAGCGCCACCTGATGGTCATTGGCGGCCTCACAATGAGGTTCATGTCTGGGTACATACTGAGATTCCCTCACTGTGTCTTCTCTTACACAGTAATAAACGGCTGTGTCCTCAGATCTCATTTTGTTCATTTGCAGGTACAGAGTGTTTTTAGCATTGTCTCTGGTGATGACGAATTTATCCTTCAGAGATGGTGCATAGTTCGTTGTACTGCTACCTCGATTAATCTCACCAATCCATTCTAGCCCTTTCCCTGGAGCCTGCCGGACCCAACCCATCCAGTAGCTACTAAAAGTGAATCCAGAGGCTGCACAGGAGAGTCTCCCGGATCCTCCAGGCTGCACCAGGCCACCTCCAGACTCGACAAGTTTCACCTCACACTGGACACCTGGAAACACAGAGAATCCTGTCAGCAAACTGCCATACAAGCTCACTGTCTATCTTGGTCATGACTAGTAACACACTCAGTATCTCTTTTCCATGAATTACCTTTTAAAAGAGCAACAAGTAAAATAATCAGCCCCAAGTCCATGGTAAGGGATGTGCGTTCAGTGTTGATCTCTGAATGAGAATCCTGGGCTGATTGCCCTTTGCTTCAGACCTAGGGTTAGTTCTGGGCTCATTTTATTGAGAAGAGACACCCTATTTGCATGTCTCCTTGCTATATAGCAAGCACCACTGAGCAGGCCTAGAGATGACAAATCCTAGGAGGATTTTTAACTGCGCTCAAGGAGTCTGGCAGTATAGAAAACGGTTGGAATTTTTATAACATATTAAGATTTTTATAAACACTAATTATTACCTATTTCATTTATATTTCAAATCAAAAAATGCATTTCGTGTTACCTTTACATGTCCAGAATTATAGACGGCAGTGAGCATTAGTTTGTTACCTGCTCCGGAGCTGTGTTCTATATGAGCTAGCTCTACGATGAGGACTTCAACCATGATGGATATAACACTTTCTGAATCAGATCCAACCCTGTGTGCTGCTGCCTCTTGAGGTTGGGATCCCCATTTCTGTGTTAAGTCATGTGACATGACTGCATTCCTGAGTTCGGCTAAGCCTTCTCCAGACCTGTGTGTATGAAGGAGTTTGAATTTCTTGTATTATGATTTATTTCAGTTCCTTTTTTTCCTGTACATTTGTTTGTTCACTAGAAACCAGGAGAGACTGATGAGCCTGTAGCTCAACATTTGTCTTCTCCATATCCTCCATGTGTGTTAGCCCAAGTCTTCCAGAAGCATGGCTTCACTCCCAACACATTTCTCCTTGAATTTTCTTTCCTAATCAGATTCTTTCATGCATTAATAGTTACCAGTCCCAATCTTAGTTGGACTCCCCAAGTTTGTTATTTACTGGCAAGAGTTTATGAAAGTTGACATACAGGATATACTTGTGCTTGACTTTCCACTTAACACAATTCATCATGAGTGACGCAGGTTTCTCTGTGTCCTGCATTCACTGCTTTAATGGTGACTAATATGCTGACAGGACAGTTTAAACCAAATGTTTTTTTACCTGTTATTGAGTTTTCTTGAGTTTCTAGCTGTGGGTAAACCTGCTTAGATTTGTTACCAGAGGACAATGTTGGTCTTAATCTTCTGTATCAAGAGCAAATCAGATCAGATTGTAAATCAACTCATCAAAACTCTGCACAGGAGAGAAGCTGAGGAGGAACAGTGAAATTGAGAAACTTCTGTGTAGAAAATTCAGAAACTCAGGATCATGACAAATAGTACACAACATAGAGTAACTGAGTCTCACATAAACATGGACTGCTAAGAAAGACAGTCCAAGGGAAGAATCAGAAAGATTCCTTCTACACGGGGGAGCTTTGCTCACCATTAGCCCTAGCTTCTCTCTTATGACAAGTGGAAAAGTCAAGGTAGTTCAACAGAGAGTTTGAAAAGAAAAGAAGAAAGGAAGGAAGGAATGAATGAACAAAGAAATAAAGAAAAAATAAAGAAAGAGAAGGGAAGAAAGAAACCAGAGAACTGTAAAATCAGAAAGCAACAGTGAAGCTGAAAATTGCTACATTTGAAACCAACGATGTAAGTGAAAAGCAGGAGCATATGGATATTTTATCAACAATGTGAAAAGGAATCGACTTGATGATAAGCCCCTACCCTCAGACCCAGGAATCTGAGAGGGACTCAGCAGATAGATCACACACACACACACACACACACGCACACGCACACGCACACACGCGCACACACACGCGCACGCGCACGCGCACACGCACACGTCAAAGGCCCTGTATAAACGAACAGCTTTAGAACCCAAGGACCGCACTGGTTAGCACAACCACAACTGGTGTGGCTCACTCAGAGAGGAAGAGCCCAGAGAAACTGGAGGTTTCCTCTGCTTGTTGCCATTATGTCCCTCCTAATCTAAGAATTGTAGGAAGACTCTGATGTGCTTCTAGCCCCTCACTTAGACAGTATCATTCACATTCTCAATAGTAGTGCTTGACCTCTTTCAGGCATTGCTGCTGGATTCAATAATGATTTAATGATTCAATAACAACCCTAGGAAAGAACTTAGAAATGCAGATTGTCAAAAATGACCTCTACCCTTAGAAAGCATTTGGTAAAATAGATTGTTAGTGAAGTTAGGGTAAGATGATTTTTATTAGTGACTTTGATGTAGAAAATGTTAGAAAACAATCTGAAGTTCAAAAAAACCTTATTAGTTGAAGTAGGGATTTTTTTAAAGTCAAGGAAAAGGAACAATGACAGCTTAAGCAGTCCTAGCTGTAGTCTTGCTAAAGCAAGATCAAGGTTATGATTAATTTCTTATACCTATATTTCCCATTGGCTTCCTGATACGATTTAATAAAAAATTAATGAATATATCTGAATTACAAGGATTTAAGGTAGAAATAACTGATTTTTTAAAAAATGTTTTATTTATTTTTGTTGGATATTTTATTTATTTGTATTTCAAATGTTATCTCCTTTCCCAGTTTTCTCTCTGGAAAACCAGACTCCCATCATTCCTCCTCCTGCTTCTATGAGGGTGCTCCCCTACCCCCCAGCCCACTCCTGCCTCCCTGCTCTGACATTTCCCTACGCTGGGGCATCAAGTCTTTATAGGACCAAGGGCCTCTTCTACCATTGAAGTCCAACAAAACCATCCTGTGCTACATATGCTGCTGGAGCCATGGGTCCCTCCATATGTACTCTTTGTTTGGTGCTTTAGACCCTGGGAGTTCTTGTTGGTTGATAATGTTGTTTTTCATTTGAGTTGCAAACCCCTTCAGCTCCTTCAATAATTTCTCTAATTCCTCCATTGGGGACCCAGTGCTCAGTCCAATGGTTGGCTACAAGCAATCCTCTGTGTATTAGTCAGGCTCTGACAGAGACTCTCAGGAGACAGCTTTATCGGGCTCCTGTCAGTCAGGACTTCTTGCATCCAAATAGGGTCTGGGTTTGTTTTCTGCATATGGGATGAATCCCCAGGTGGGTCTATCTCTGGATGGCCTTTCCTTCACTCTCTGCTTCACAATTTGTCTCCATATTTCCTCCCTTAAGCATTTTTCCCCTGGCTAAGAAGTACTGAAGCATCCACACTTTTGTCTTCCTTCTTGAGCTTCATGTGGTCTGTGAATTGTATCTTGGGTATTCTGAGCTTTTGGACTAATATCGACTTATCAGTGAGTACATACCATGTGTTGCTTTGTGACTGGGTTACCACACACAGGATGATATTTTCTAATTCCATCCACTTGCCTAAGAATTTCATGAACTCATTGTTTTTAATAGCTGAGTAGTACTCCATTGTGTAAATGTACCACGTTTTCTGTATTCATTCCTCTGTTGAAGGACATCTGGGTTGTTTCCAGCTTCAGGGTATTAGCAATAAGACTGCTCTAAACATAATGGAACATGTGTCCTTGTTATATATTGGTGCATCCCTTGGATATATGCCCAGAAATGGTATAGCTGGGTCCTTAGGTAGTACTATGTACACTTTTCTGAGGAACTGCCAGACTGATTTCCAGAGTGGTTGTACCCACATGCAATCATACCAACAATGGAAGAGTGTTCTTTCTCCACATCCTCTCCAGCATCTGCTGTCACCTGAGTTTTTGAACTAAGCCATTCAGACCTGTATGAGGTGGAATCTCAGGGTTGTTTTGATTTGCCTTTCCCTGTTTACTAAGGATGTTGAACATTTATTTTGTGCTTCTCAGCCATTAGGCATTCTTCAGTTGAGAATTCTTTGTTTAGCTCTGTACCCATTATTTAATAGGGTTATTTGGTTCTCTGGAGTCTAACTTCTTGAGTTCTTTGTATATATTGGATATTAGCCCTATATCTGATGTAGGGTTGGTAAAGATTTTTTAAGAATCTGTTGATTTCCCTTTTGTCATATTGACAGTGTCCTTTGCCTTACAGAAGCTTTGCAATTTTGTGAGGTCCCATTTGTTGATTGTTGCTCTTAGAGCATAAGCTATTGGTGTTCTGTTCAGGAAAATTTCCCCTATGCCCTTGTGTTTCACGCAATTTCTCACTATCTTTTCTATTAATTTCAGTGTATTTGGTTTTATGTGGAGGTCCTTTATCCATCTGGATTTGAGCTTTGTATATGGAGATAAGAATGGGATCAATTTGCATTCTTCTACATGCTGATCGACAATTGAACCAACACAATTTGTTGAAAATGCTGTCTTTTTTCCCACTGGATGGTTTTAGCAACTTTGTCAAAGATCAAGTGACGATCGGTGCCACAGACCAGCCAGCCTTGGCCTCTCTCAACCCATGGGTGAAATAGGGTTCCTGTACAGGTCGGCAAGACCTTGGCAAATTAAAAAATGGCAGACATGACACAAGGAAGTGGAGGGTCTGAATGTGTTTCTCAAAAATGGCATCAGACTTTTACAGTCATTACAAAAGAGAAAAGAAAAATCTGGTAGCTCAGCGGTCAAGGTACATCTGAGGTCATCTGAAACACACTGGGTGCAAAACAGTAGCCATCTCCTCTGGACCGGCACAGTATCCCAGGGCTCCAAGCATTCTCAGGACATGCATGGCATGGCTGGAGTCCCTGGGCGTGGGCTACAGGCTAGCCAGCCAGGAAGGCAGATGTTCGAAGCTCGAACATTCTGCAGTACACTGTCACACACACACACAGACACACACACACACACACACACACACACACACACACACACACACACACGCTCGGCTTGGCTCAAGGTCCTGCCCATTCTTAGTAAATGCCCACTATGCTAATCTTTTGGGCTAGCAGAGGTAAGTCCCAGGGGTCCCATTCTTCTAATCCCTGGGAGTGATTCAATTGCTGTACATGACTGAAAAGTTGATCTTGCCCTGGGATTATCAACTTCTATTCAGTAAACTTCAATGTCCTACCTCTCTCATTATTTCCCTAACAATGCTGGAGGCAATTAGTCTGAATGTGTAACACTCCCTGTGAAATTCCAAGAGAATTTGGCTAAGATGCTGGAACATTGGTGGAGGTCAGAGAGCAACGTTTAATTTTGTTTAGCTATTGTACTAAATCATATCTTGGGGGATACCTAGCACTCCATCGACTATTGCCAGGACATATCTGGGCTACCTGTGAGTTAGAAATGCCAACGAATGAACTCCAAGAAACTGTCTTCCTTTGAAGCTTTTTGCCTCAGGTCTGTGGCCAGGCTTTTGGGTTTATCACAAGACTTCATTGGAGTGGGCATGGCACATAGGTGTGTGGGTTTATTTCTGGGTCTTCAATTATGTTACATTGATCTACCTGCCTGCCTATGTACCAATAACATGCAGTTTTTATCACAATAACTCTGTAGTATAGCTTGAGGTCAGTGATGGTGATTTGTCCATGGTAATCTGATTGGATGTATGGAATTATTTCAGTCTTCTTGTATCTGTTGAGAGCTGAGGTGGCACCATGAGGTGCTGAGAAGAAGACATATTATTTTGTTTTAGGATGAAATTTTCTATAGATACCTTTAAATCCATTTGATTCATAGCTTCTCTTAGGTTCACTGTGTCCCTGATACTTTCTCTTTCCATGATCTGTCTACTGATGAGAGTGGTGTGTTGATGTCTCCCAGTATTTTTGTGTGAGGCACAATTTGTGCTTTGATCTTTAGTAAAGTTTCCTTTATGAATGTAGATGCCCTTGCATTTAGAGCATAGATGTTCAGAATTAAGAGTTCATCTTGGTAAATTTTTTCTCTGATGAGTATGAAGTGTCCTTCCTTATCATTTTTGATAACTTTTGGTAGAAAGTTGATTTTATTTGATATTAGAATGGATACTGCAGCTTGTTTTTTGTGTCCATTTTCTTGGAAAATTGTTTTCCAGCCTTTTATACTGAGGTAGTGACTGTATTTGTCACTGAGGTGCATTTCTTGTATGCAATAAATTGCTGGATCCTCTTTATGTATCTAATCTTAATCTATGCTATTTTATTGGGAAATTGAGTCCATTGATGTTAAGAGATATTAAGGAAAAGTGATTGTTGCTTCTGGTTATTTTTGTTGTTATAGGTGGAACTATGTTTGTGAGGGTATCTTCTTTTGTGTATATTGAAAGATTACTTTCTTGCTTTTTCTAGGGTGTAGTTTCCCTCCTTGTGTTGGTGTTTTCCATCTACTATTCTTCATAGGGCTGGATTTGTAGAAAGATATTGTGTAAATTTGGTTTTGTCATGGAATATCTTTGTTTCTCCATCTATTCTAATTGAGAATTTTGCTGGGTATAGTAGCCAGAGTTGTAATTTGTCTTCTCTTAGAGTTTGAATGAGATCTACTCAGGGTCTTCTGGCTTTTAGAGTTTTTGGTGAGAAGTCTGGTATAATTCTCTTTGGTCTGCCTTTATATATTACTTGACCTTTTTCTCTTACTACTTTTACAATTCTTTCTTCGTTTTGTGCATTTGCTGTTTTGATTATTATATTTTGGGAGGAGTTTCTTTTCTGGTCCTGAATTTTGGAGTTCTTTGAGGTTCTTGTATGTACATGGGCATCTCTTTCTGTAAGTTAGAGAAGTTTTCTTCTATAATTGTGTTCAAGATATTTACTGACCCTTTAAGTTGGGAGTCTTCACACTCTTCTTTACCTATTATTATTAGGTATCATCTTCTCATTGACTCCTGAATTTCCTGGATGTTTTGGGTTAGGAGCTTTTTACTTTTTTTATTTTTTGACTGTTGTTTCAATGTTTTCTATGGTATCTTCTGCCCCTGAGATTCTCTCTTCTATCTCTTGTATTCTGTTGGTGATACTTGCATCTATGATTTCTGATTTCTTTCCTAGGTTTTCTGTCTCCATGGTTGTCTCTCTTTGTGATTTTTTATCATTTTTATTTCCATATTTAGATCCTGGATCATTTTTTTCAATTCCTTCACCTGTTTGGTTGTATTTTCCTGGAATTCTTTAAGGGATCTTTCTGTTTCCTCTTTACTTGTTCAAGGGATTCTACTTGTTTACCTGTGTTCTCCAGTATTTCTTTAAGGGAGTTATTTATGTCCTTCTTGAAGTCTTCTCTCATCATCATGAGATGTGACTTTAAATCTGAATCTTTCTTTTCTGGTGTGATGGGTTATCCAGGACTTGCTTTTTGTGGGAGAACTGTGTTTAGATGATGCCAAAGAGTCTTGGTTTCTGTTGCTTGCCTCTGACCATCTGGTTATCTCTGGTGTTAGTTGGCCTTGCTTTGACTGGAGCTTGTCCCTCCTGTGGGTCTGTTAGCCTGTGATCTTAGGTGTGTCAGCACTCATGCAGAGACCAATTCTCCCTAGGCAGGATTTGGGTGTGTAGGGCTGCCAGGCAGCCTTAGTTCTGAGATACAGATGAAGACCGGATGACTGATTTATATATATTTGTGGTTCTTTGAGAAGGGGGAGGGGGATGCAGTGGGGGGTTTTCTGAGGGGAACCAGCAAAGGAGACATTTGAAATGTAAATAAAGAAAATATTTAATAAAAAAGATTTTTATAAGACTACATTTTTAGATAAATAATAAAATAATTGATCCTTTCATCATAACCACCCACTGGAACTTTCCAGTAAGACAAACTTGCTTAGAAGATTATCATGTTTAATCACACTTACTTAATTTATAGCAATTTTCTTAGTTATGATTGTATGTGGGTTCTTGGGAATAGTTTGCATTCTTCACCTGTGATAAATAAAATAGTTTTTATGTAAAAGTATGGAGGAACATTATGGTTTTTTCATAGTTTTTCACTAAAAGAAACATAGATTGTAGTCACATTGTAAATTCTATACTGTTTGAAAGATTTTGCTGGGATAAATAAGGTGTGGGAAAAAATAAAATTGTTGGAGTCTGCTCATTGGTATTTGCTTCATCCAACTAATGTGTATGTGTGTGTGTAGTTGGGTGTGTATATGTGTATGTATTTATATATGTATGTATATATTTATGTTAAATTGTTTGAAACTTCATCCACCACTGCATGCATGTGTATGTGTGTAAGTATATGTACATGTGTATACATGAAATTGCTGTATCTTGTTTTGGTTCATTAATTCAGTGTGTGTGTGTGTGTGTGTGTGTGTGTGTGTGTGTGTTTCCAGTTTTTCCCTTTCTCAAGCTGCTGGCTAGTATCAGTGCTGGCCCCGCTTGTACTCTCAGTACCGGCTTCCAGTTGCTGAATCTATACCCCACTTCTGTTTACTTAGATGACTTCTGCATATGTCAAACCTGGTGTTTTACACACACACACACTTGAAAACATTAGTGAACAAAATGTTAAACATGTAGAAAGTGTATCTACTATAGAAAATATTAATAATATGGGAAAGAAGGTTTTCTTCACACCTCTGTAAATTACACATTATCAGAGGAGGTTGAAATGTAGTTAAGGTGGCATTAGATATCTTAATATCACTTTGTAAACATCAACTCAATCAGGGAACGTGACAAAAAGAAATATTTGAGTAATTAATTAAAGCACAAGCATTATAGCAATCTAAATTAAAGCATTGTTGGCAGGAAAAAAGAGAAGAAAGAAAATGGAAAGAAGCAGTTGGATGCTTTATTCTAATGTGAGTTTGCCACAGTTAAGGTTTCTAGAAGTGCTGTGAACCATCTGGTATAAAGAGTTTGTCAAAATAATTAGCTGAAAAACATAAAAGATCAAGTATGTTTTTTT
>JADRCC010570038.1:0-11552 GCA_019843855.1 Hylomyscus alleni | reverse complement strand
ACTGTTGAGGATTGAATGCCTATGTCCTAAACATATATATTGAATGCTTGCCTATTAACATGATAATGTTAGAAAGTGTTACTTGAAGTAAAGAAAAAAAAGGCTATGAGGCTTCCTATAATACCCACCAAATAATTCAAACTGAAAGCTTAGTCACCAACCTGATGTCACTGAGAAGTGGTGGTACTTTTAAAAATCTGATTCCTACTGGAGGTTTTAGATCACTATGGACATGACCTTGAAAGGGATTATGGAATCCTGCACTTTCTTCAACTCTCTTCTATGTCTCACCCACAAACTGATTACTTGCTTCAACTATAGGTGATGAGACATGTGTTAGCAGGCTAGAAAGCAGTGGAACCACACAATTACTCTTAGACCCAAACACCACACATTGTGAATCAAGATGAAACCTTTTTCTGTGTAAGTTGACGGTCACGACCATCTGTTACAGTCCTGGGATGCTGACTCAAGCAAGGAGTATCCTCAACTAATTAGTGCCTTTTGAACAAGGAACCACAGAGGTTGCTCTCTTAGTTTCTGTCTCCTGATCCACAAGCATACAACCAGAAACCAATGATTATAGACTCAAAGGGAGGAGTTCACCAGGCTCCACCTTCCTTCTTCTTCCCAAGTGCTCTACTCACCATGGGTCTCTACCCTCAGCCACATGATTCTGTATACTCTCTAAAGATACTTTAAAGCGAATATTAACTGTCCTTATATAAAGATCTACCATTTCATCTTTTTTTCTTTCTCAAAATACCCTGAGAAGAACTTTCTTTTACCTTTAATTTTAGATAAAAACTCCTTTGTCTCAACATATTAAATAAGATATATTTAGCTGCCTAAAAATTTTAAAGTTATACATAGAAGAGAAGCCTAATCTAAAAAAGCCAGACATTTGGCATCATCGAAGAATTATCATCACAATAACAGTGTGAGCAAATTAAGATAAAACATATGGAAGGAATTTTTTCAACATACTAAAATTAGAAAAGAACCTTTATATTTAATGGGAGAATGTCAGTTTTGGAGTGAACAGCCTAGGTAAATGGATAAGTGAGTACTTACTGAATACAACCACAACACCCTTTTCATTAGATTTCATTCTTTGACAAGTTCATACTCTCTACGATGTATTGTGATTGTATATAGCCCTCTCATAGTCTCTCTTATCCCACTCACTCTGAACCTCCTCTCCTTTCCAAGTTTCTTTCCTATTTTTTTTCCTCACTTGTGAGTAGAAACTCCCCTGGCTTTAATTAAGGTTCCTTATATAATCATGGATGAGTGTTATCTAGTGGACTAACCACTATACTGGAGAAAATAACTTTCTCTCCTTAGGCAGTTATTAACCATCAACACTTCCTGAGGAATGGATGGGTCCTCCTGAATGCCTCTCCTGAGCCCCTCTCCTATCCATGACAGAAAGTCGAAGGGCTTATGCTCAGGCAGACAGGCAAACACAGCTGGTATAAGCAGTGGCCATGCTGTGTCCAGCATACACTGTTTACAGTACTTTTCCCCACCTCCAGCTCTTACAGTGTTTCTCACCCCTCATCTGTGTTGCTCCTTGAGCTTCTCAGGTGGAAGTAGAAATAGCAGCATAGCTAAGGAAACACTCAATAGTTATTTAGTGTCAGCTCTTTCACCAAGGCTGGGTTAATCACTACTCACTACAGAATACAGCTTCTCTGTCCAAGGCTAAAGCAGGGTTAATCAATGGATAGCAACATACATATTTAAAAGGAAGTTTGAAAACACATAGATGACAAAATCCCCTTAAACTTGGGGTGATAGCCACTCTAATGAGAGACTCTAGCATCATGAAGGATGGCAGCTTGTGTGTACCATCTTGGAAGAGTGAGTCTCTAGATAAATGAGTTCACTTTTTGTATCTTAGCATATTTATCTTCAGAAGGCTTACCAGAGTAGTTACAGCCAGGAGTGGTGATGAGGATGCTCGACCGCCCTCATAAGCAGTGTGTACAGTACCAGGCACATTGGAAGCTTGCTCATCGCTGAAAATTTACTGAAAACCTATTATGTGTATGCACAGTTTGCTTGGAACTCTGCATTGAGCAGTAAACAGAGCCTTTGGGAAGCTTACAATCCAACAAGGAAAAAATATACGAATTACACAATAAAGTCCTGAAACATAACAATCTGCAGGATAGAATCTGGAGAACGACAAAGAGGCAAAACTTCAACAGATACCTTCAGAATAAATTAGTGGAGTCAGTGTTTGAGTTTTCATTATTATATTAGTGTCTAAAATAAGTTCCAATTAGGGCCTGGTAGAGTATGTTATCTTCTACACACACACACACACACACACACACACACACACACACACAAACACGTGTGCGAGCTCACACACACATACACACACACACCAGAATCACCCTCCCCCCTTTTTTTTTTCTTTTAACTAGACATACAGAGGACTTGCTCCAGTAAAGATAACTAGTGGCCATTAAGACATTCAAGGCAAAACTTGATGGTGAGGTTGTGATTGCTGTTCTTGTAACAACCCAACTTCCTTACTCCAAGTTGGATGCACTATAGCTTATTGTCTGGCTTGAACAAACAAACGGTCAAACAAACTAAAACAAACACTCCCCTCAGAGCCACTCAAGCCAGCACTGTAGACAGTATGAGTATTCTCCAGTGAAGAATCCAAACTGAAGCTAGAACATTGAAAGCAAGATAGGGAGGCTCCTGGGTCTTGTCTTTGCAACCCAGGAAAAAACTCCACCCCACTTTCAGAGGAACAGATGTGTTTGTCAGTGGCTGGCTGCGTTCCAGTTTGTCCTCTTGCCTAAGAATTCCAGTCTCTGGATTCTGTAGATATTTTTCTTCATTTCCTTTTGTTAAACAGCAAACAAGGAAACAAACAAGTAGTGTGTGATATCAGTATCATGAAGTAGTTTCTATCTTTCCACACAGATGGCACATCTTAACAATGGGAAGATGATCTCACAGCCAAAGAGCTTTGATATAAAAGGTACCATAGGAAAAGGAAGTTATTATTCTTAGTTATAATGCTTTTTAAAAAAAAAAAGAGGATTTGCCATCTAAATGGC
The DNA here is from genome assembly GCA_019843855.1 of Hylomyscus alleni. Classification (NCBI taxonomy): domain Eukaryota; kingdom Metazoa; phylum Chordata; class Mammalia; order Rodentia; family Muridae; genus Hylomyscus; species Hylomyscus alleni. The sequence continues at coordinate 8,463 of JADRCC010570038.1, read as the reverse complement.
TGCTGAGACTTAACTGCAGAATTGCTTATAATGCTACAATCAGTTGAGGCCAAATTCAATAAAAACTCCATCCGGCATTCACACTGAGAAGATCCACATGTGCCTTTAATTTTTTTTTTTTAATTTCCTGGGCTTCCGTCCCAGAAATTGAATGGAAATTTTATTTAAACCTGCTCTTGTGTATCAACTTTTGGTAAATATCAGGTTTTCAGTTGACTCACATTGCGCTTTACATTCTAAGCAAGGGGAGGCTTTGAAATGAGGAGCATGTCACTATATGCATTTATATACCCTTACCCGTGCTGATGGCGAACTGGGGTTCATGCTTAACGTTTGTCATGGGTCATGCAAAATTTAGGATGCCCCTGCCTCCTTCTGCTGCAACCATAACATTCAAAAGTCCAGCAACCCCCTTGCAAGTACGAATCAGCTTTCAGTAACACAGGCGACATGAACTGAGATGGGAGGGAACTAATGAAGTGGAGAGGGCCGAGCAGGGTTAGTGTGCAAATTTCTCTTGGTCTAATTTGAAGGATCTTCTCTGCTGTCTGTCTTGCTGCTGTTTTAGTGCCTTGGGCCAGCCCCCTTCCACCGCCACGTATCCTTTTATTCCCATTAGACAGGACATAGAGGTGTGTTAGAAGCAAAATGCATCATGGAGATGCATTAAAGAAGGAGGCACGTCTGTGATGGATGTGGGCACGACAGTAATTGTACCTGCTAGTTGCAAGGCATGAACATAATTTGCATGTGAAGTTTTTCTCTGATCCTTCCAGAACACACCAGTTCTGCCCAATAAAACATTTTGTCACACTCGAGGGGGTTGCCAACATGTCCTCAGATTGCAAGCAAAGAGATTATTTACAGTAACCTATAACAACTACTCTGACCATAAACCTTCCTTCTTTACTTGATTTAATATTTTTTGTTTGCTAAGTAGAGAGACCCTAAGGAGTCCAAATTCACTGCAATTTGATTCTGATGGGAGAAAGCACATTGCTTTTATTTATAGCATTGTCTCTATCTATCATTGCCTCCCCCACTCCTTTCAAACATAAACAACTCCACTTTATTATTGCTATTATTATTATTATTATTATTATTATTATTATTGTAAATTCAGCCATTACTCTTAGGAGTTTGAGCAGTTTTCTGACAGTAGGAGAAATGTCAAAAATAATCAACACTTGGGGAGCTTTGGGACTATATGCCAGAGGTTTCTGTCTGTTGCTAGGGTGAAAGGGTTTAACTACTGAAACACTTTAAGGGACACAGATAACTAACTCACCTGCACCTAAAGTGAAGCCCTTTGCTTTTGCTTAGTAGTGCTGGGAAATCAGTGAGCCAGTGGGAAGCAATGCCTTGCACCACTCGTGACAAAATGGCTTAGAACCTCTTCTAAAGGCCCCCAAACCTTTCTAGAAGTTCAAATTTCTTTCTGAATTTCAGGCAACTGATGACTATCTCTTGGGAGAAATTGGAGACGACTGAAAATCTACTCCCTGGGAATGGAATTACCCTTTCACATCTGGCTTGCCAATGGAGCTGTCCTGAGTGTACCTTGTTTCTTTCTGTCTGCAGTAGCATCGACAGAAGAGAGAGAAAGGAAGAGCAGGAGAAATGAGTCAAGGCTGTAAACACTCCAGTCTAATTTAAATACCATGACTATATATATTTTTAATATGAAGAGAAGACAACTTGATAATAAAATAGAAAATGTACAAGATTTATAAGATAGCCTCACTCATAGAGATAATTGCTAATCAGTATACTAGGTCCTGGGCATCTCATTATCGTGAATATATGTAATGTGTGTGTGTGTGTGTGTGTATGTGGGTGTGTAGAATCTGCCTACCCCATTTTAAGACATTGTTATTCTTTAGTACAGGTTAGTGATGAACTCACCAGTCCTGATACTCAAGTCCCTATCTCATGCCATCATATGGAACACAACATTATCTTTTGGAAACTTATTGATGCCAGTGCTACTAAATGACTCTGCCTTGTAGCTGCTACTAGTGTGTGTATATTATATATATATATATATATATACAATTCCACTCTTTTCATTGGCCATTCATCAAATGACTGACAACCATATGATCTGATTGTTTTCACAGACAAAAAACAAAGTTGTACTATTTGTGCAGTTTTTTTTTTTTTTTTTTTTTTTTTTTTTTTTGGTTGAGCTGGGGTTGAGCTCAAAGGCTTGGGATTTCAGTCAGTTTATGTTCACATCCAGATCATCCAATCCAATTCTGTCTCTGTGTACTTACAGAAATAAAAGTGACCAGACAGATTTAATGGGTTCCTTGTAAAAAACTAGACTGGGATTAGTTTCGTAACCGACTCATTGAAATCTTAGCAAATTAATTTCTTTCTAGCACAGTCACGGAACAGGTTAGGGTTAGTCTGGGGACCACGTGTGTGAGATTCTTGTAAACACCACAGTCCACTACCTGGAGTATCTGTGACACCTTCCTTCCTCCCATCAACTTATCCATCCGTTATCTATCTATAGTGTACCCATAATAATTATGTTTTAATGATAAAAGTAGCGATTTGGCGCACTTGTGTGGACTCAGCTGCAAGAGACCTGGAATGTCTGTCCTTAAAAACCAGTGCTACCTAGAAGTCAGCTGCAAGGCAGGAGGCCACCCAGCGGTGACTCGCTGACCGCCAACCATTCAGCTCCGCCTGGTCCCTGCTGTAGCTGGACGGACGCAAGCCGGCACAGGCAGCTCGGGTTCAGGCAGAGAACGGTGGCAGCGGGGCGCGGAGGCGCGGGAGGGTGGGTGCTGGTGCGAGCACCGTGAGGCGCAGGACCGTGTTGGCTGCGCCGCCGCGCTCCCCGCCCCTTTCTCCCACCCTCTGTCCCCCTCCTTTCCTCCCTCCCTTCAGTGCTCGAGCGGGAGCAGGAGCCCCAGCCCGAGCGGCACAGGCACAGGCAGCGCACCTTCGGCGCCTGCAGCAGCCACAGCAGCCTGGCGCGCGGTGGCGCCGGCGGCGGGCGGGCGGGCGCCGCGGGTCCGGCGAGGAAGTGTGCGGAACCTTACAGAACAGCGCGGACGGGGGCGCTGAAGCGAAGGCGGCGACTCGCACAAGCGCGCACGGCAGCCCCCGGGGCTAGCCAGCGGCAGCGGCGGGCCGGGCCGGCGGGGCGGGCGCCTTGCAAGCTGGTGCAACTAGGTAAGTCGGGGTTGTCCCCTGGCTCACTACTACAGTCGTGGCTCTGGGATGAATCACCTGCCTGGGAAACTTTACCCACTGGCTTTAAGGCTCCTCGGCCGCGAAAGTTTGTTTGCTTGGGAGATAGATGCACTTGATGGGTCTAGAGTAAAAGATGCTTCTGGGGCTGGTTTGCCAGGGAATGTGAATTCCCCTACTCTGGGGCTAGGATCGATTTGGGGATGAGATGCTTTCTCTGGCCAAGAAGCTGGAAAAAAAAAATGCAACCAATTCTCTTCTCTTAAGAAAAGCCAATTTGGCTAGTGAAAGTTGAAGGGTCGAAAAAAAAAAAGTTGGGAGCCCTAAGGATGCTGAGAGAGAATCCCAGGGCATGATTCTCCTTTAAGAACGAGATGCGTTTTCTGTCTGAAGCTGTGATCCTGACTCAGAGATCTGAGCAAGCCAGGGTGTAGGGTATGCCTGTTAGCACCTAAGTTTTCCAAGCTGCGTTTTCTTTCCACTCAGAAATGGGCAGCCTTAAGTGAAATCACTTGTAGGTTTGTTCTGATAGACTGTAGTTCTTCTGCCTTGACTTAATAGCTGGCAGGGATCTGGCTAACCTTATGTTCTTAGGAGCCCTGTAATGCTCACACAGAATAGCTGAAGCAGAAAACCGGGAAGTGCCAACCCGGACACCCGGGTCAGAGTATCGGCATTTTCTAGATGGATTGTTCCTTTTTCGATTGCGTGAAATGCAAGGCTTCTGGGCTCTGCTTGTGCAGAGCTCCGCTGCTCCGCAAGGGCTCACCAATCCTTTAGGTCCTTCGTACCCACGATTGCGCTCCCTTACTGATTTACAAGAAGGTGCGCTCAAATGCATGACTTAAAACACCAAAGATGCCGGCTCTGTGAGGACAGCAAATCTGTGTTCGGAAGGGGGTGGGAGCAGACAACCCTCAGAAAGGAAAGGGGTAGACAGTTTCTTAACCCCAACCGAATATGTCCAGAAGTAGAGCTACAGAAAGAATCAGCCTGCGATGTGTGTGGTGTGTGAAGGTGGCCAGAAACTCCGGTTCATATGGGGAGTAGGTCAATTCCCAAATAATTTTAGAATGATTAAGCAAAAATAACTAAACACACATGCACAGTACAGGAGGATGTGTGTCGTGATTTCTGTCTACCCCCACATAGATGAATATCACACGAGGTGAGAAAGACATTCTGATCTGTAAATAGATTAAAACGGGGAATTAATAAGAATACGGAGTCAGAGTCCCTCAGAGATTGAAAGGGGGAGTAATTGCCTTTTAAAGAGCTATTATATTCTCAATAGCAAGTCAGTCTTGTTACTTAGTTTTTGCAGCAGTGGCTGTGTTTGCTAGCTCTAACCTGACTTTGCCTGCATGCTGGTGGGTGGTTTTAACCCTTTGTGTTGTGATTCCTGTCACGAGGGAAGAAGCCTGCCGGTTAGCATCCACATGACTTAGTGTAACATTTGTAGAGTGCCTAATATTCGCATGTCACCGTGCATGTTCTTGTGCATGTTCATAAAAGGTTTTTTTTAATGGAACTGAGCCTATGGGGAAATGTAGAGATCTCTGTATGTATATGCTGGGTAGAGATCTCTGAAGGCTTGCTTGACCTAGGTTGAGGCTCAATAACATTTTTTTTTTTTTTGAAGAGGGTCACTACTCTCTAGCAAATTGCTGAACGCTTTCACCAGCTAACGGTGAAGTTGCATGCAAGCCAGTCTTCCTCCTATGGAAAGGTGGATAGCTAGGACAGAGATAATTGATTTGCAGGCTAATAGATTCGGGCAGTGGCCGTCTCTGACAATAGCCCTCCAGATTCTCCTGACTGTCTGGGTGCCACAACTATCTGTCCGAAGATGTGAAGGCATTCAGTCCAGTTCTCCAGAAGGATTCTAACTTTTTGATATCCTTCAGAACACAAGTAGACAGCCCAAGTGTTTCTTAAAATAGCAACACAATGTTTAAGAGGACCAAAGTGCCAAGCAATTTGAAGTAGAGCAAAGATTAACTGCAGACAATAAGCTGTAGCCTTTGAGTTGCTGATTTAACTTCAATTTTTTGTCACATTTCATGCACGCCTAGTTATTACAAACTAAGAGCCTCTTTACTCTGCTAGCAAAATATTCATCTTTCCCATTTATAGGTGCCCAGTTCCCTTTCACCCATCCAGTACACATCTGCTAGTTTTGTGTTTACTACATAATTTAAGTGTCCAACTTGAAGTTCCCATTAACTTCTGATACATTTGCCACTGAAACAGTGTCTAGTTATAATTGGCCCACTCAGACCCCCTGATCTGTATATCACTGTATTGTGGCAGAGCCACAGAACAGAGAGGCTCTGGTTCCTAATTTTCTAGTTTCTCACTCAATGTTCATAGCAGCAACAGCAGGTTACTTGTATGCAGTAGGAGATAGGGAGATAGCATAGGGTCTCTCTGCTGCTATGTTTATATCTTTGTGATTTCTGTTTTGGTCAACTCCAGAACTTTATAGGTAAGTTATTTGATCTTTGCCATTTGTTTTTATTGAAAATGAACATACCTAAGGTACTTTAATATACACTGTGTGCATAACCATGATGTGTGTATGTATAGAAGAGTTGCTAGCCTGGATGGATGATTTCTCAGCCTGGACGGATGATTTCTCTACTTATGCTTGGTAATCATGCCTTACATAGCCTCAATTTTAGGAATATAGACTGCTAGATAGTTTAAGAATGTCTTTGAAACTGAGCGTTGATGATTTCTAGTTTGAAATCTAGACGGAGCACTGGTCCTAAGTGGCTTCTGTTTACAATGTCCCTCCACCCCAGCTTTTGTGTTTCTATACTCCTTGGGAACATATCTTGGAAATTTGTTTCTGAAGAAATGCACTCCCTGGCTGAAGCTTAGTATGCCAAGTTTCAATCCATAGTACATTTTTATTTTCCTCCTTTTATGTACATGTTATAAACAAGAAATAAGGGTTGGTAATAGAAGTACCGGCAGAACTTTATAGCATTTCAAACAGCTCTGCTACTCAGAATGTAAATGTCTGTAGAATCTTTACTGTGCAAAAAGCTACCTTGCAAAAAGTGAGGGGGAAAAAAAAGCTCAAATGATTTATTAAATAGGATAAGATAATTCAGAAGGTATGCATATTCCTCATTGTAGACATATTGGCATTTGGAAAAATAGATTATATCTGTTATAGCAATTCCACTGCATTCTCTTAGGGACTGTTAACTCAGACTGTAAATTTTGTAAAACAGGAGAACAATTTTCTCTCATTCATTTTCTGAGTCACTTCACTTTGATTATCTTTCAACTGTTAAGACATGAGATCCTTGCAACTAACCTACTTTACATTACTGATAAATGAGCCCGGTGATGTATTATTTAATAGGGTAAAGATTTCTGAAGACTGTTACTTTACTTCAGCTATTCCTGCCTGAAGAAACTAGAGCAACAGTGTGCTTCAAGTCTTTTGATTTGGAATCTGAACTATTCCTCACATTTGTCTGCCTTCATCTGTCTCCACCTAAATCACCTGCTCCAGATTGCCAACTACTCCCCCAGAGCCACTATGTCAGGTTCTGTCTCTTTTCAAACTCGTTCCTCCATATCACTCTACCCAACTGGAACATGCATCCATAAATCCATATATACATCCATCCATGCATCCATGCATGTGTTAAATTAGTACTCTTCTATACACAATGTTTAAATGCTTTCTGATTGCACTCCCAAATGAAAGAAAATCTACTAAAACATCATCCATGGAGCTAAGGAGGATTTAAGCACTTGCATCATGCTTTGGGAGCAAGAGCATCCTGAGGGACTTTGGGTTCACTTTTCTTCATCACTTTCCCAGCTTTGGAATGGTCACGAACTGCTCATTTACAGACAAGTGCCTACTCAGACCTAGACCAATGGGATTTTGATTGCTGATCAGCCCTTAGCCCACTGTTTCAACTCTACAGACTCACAGAGTCCTCTTTTGTTATGTATCTAATGCATGTTAGGAATCCTGTCTAGACTCTGTTTTTCATTTTCCCCATAGACTTTCTCGTCACGTGGAACTGTCCATTTCATTGCCTGATTCTTAGTGAGCATTTTGTTAACTGAGCACTGCTTCTGTTCTATGGATGCTTTTACAGCATGTGACTCACATTGGTGCTTGACAAACCCATGAGCACTGAGATTTTGCGAGGGGGAGTTTGCATTGTATGCTTGTAGCATCTCTGTGACCAAAGATCCTTGCCAGGTGGTTCACATTCAGCAGAAGTCTGCTGTTGATCATTGTAGTGTTCTTCTTGTCTCACTGGTATTATATCTTAGGTTTCTGGGATACCTGCTCTTTCAAACTCATCATGTGTAAGTAGAATTCATCTTCAGTTTGGCTTTGGTTTTTCCTTCTCTCCTTGTCTATTGTCAGCATCATCTACCCTGGTGCCCTCAATATTCTGCCCAACTCTCTGCTTCCTTTGTTCTTGTAGCTGTCAATAGAATGAAAACACACCACTGTATATCGGTGTTACTTTGTGTTAGCCCAAGATCTAAACACTTCTTCTACCTTCATACCTGGCACCAAAAATAAACCTGGTTAAGAAGTAATCTCCACACTTTGTCTTGCTCCTGGTCTGTCTGATCCTAGAAGCTGTATTAAGCCATGAATTCAAGTATTTGGGTCACTGAATACCTCCCTGCTGAGATGAAAAAGACAAATGCTGTTGACACAGCCTATCATCTTATGACTTCTTTATGCCAATTCTACCCTGCACATAGCCTACTGGTTACAAGGGGACTCCTTAAACTTTTCTTATAACTTAAGTCCTTTCCTGTTCCCTTTGTGTGTCTAAAACATGTAGGACTTCCAGTCTGCTGCAATCATCTATTTCAATTCAGGTTATCCTGGCCTCTGCAGGGAAGCCTTTACTTCTAGCCCTACCATTTGGGAGGTGATGCTGACCCATTTTGTCTCCTAGTAACTGGTCCCCCTGTAAAACCACTGAGATTTCTGAATTCAGTCATTCTTTAAAAGCACCTACTTTTAAGGAGGATGGACTATAATTTAGTATAGTAAAATTGTTTAATATCTGCTTTTTCTAATATTCTGGAGCAATACATCCATATTTAGAATTCCTTAAATATCAATTTAATTAAAGTCTACCCTCTTTTATTGAGTTTTACTATAGTTCTGTTGGGGCTGCTTGAAGTCATTTAGGTGTATACTTGTAAAACATTTTTACTTATGAGGTTTTTGAGTGATAGGTCATAAGT
>JADRCC010570037.1:0-10443 GCA_019843855.1 Hylomyscus alleni | reverse complement strand
GCTGCTATGACAAACAGCCCCTCAGATCTCAAAGGCTTCATGTAACAAAGAGATAGGTACCGCTTTGTGCAAAGTCGCTGCAATTCCAGGCAGTTCTACAGAGCAACCTCCTGCCACAAGAAGTCTCTGGAACCCAAGAGGGCTGCCCTGATGGTTACCATCTCAGCATGTGGCAGGGGTGGGAGGTGGGTGGGGACTGAAAGGTGCAGTCAGCTGTCAAGGCAGCTTCCAAAGAGAGGTTGCTCTGGTCTGGGATAGACTTTTAATCTAAGTGTTCAGAAAGTCAAATAGAGCCCAATATGGGTAAAAGGATAACACATCTCACTGACTTCCTGTGAGAAGTAAGTGTGTGTGTGTGTGTGTGTGTGTGTGTGTGTGTGTGTGTTATTCCATGTGTATGGACAGAATGTATTGTAAAAGTAACTTTTCTTCACGAGACGGAATTGTCATCTCTGAGGCTTACTGCTGAAAAAGCTCACCCTTCCTAGTTCTTTCTGAACTCTGGCTGGCTGGTTCAACTCAGCTGCTCTGGATCAAACTCCTCTCCAAGCTGACTGACTCAACCTGGCTTCTCTCAGCTTCTGACTAAATTCCTCTGCTTGGCCTCAAATTAACTTTGGCAGTCTGTTCTAATCTTCTGGTTCCTTCTTATTCTCTGGTTCATTCTGTCTTCACCGGTGTCTAGCCTGTTCTACTACCTGTCTCTGTAAAAACTGTCCAGGTAAAAACTGCCTCTGAACTCCACAAATTGAACTGCCACCAACCAAACTGCCTCAGTCCACTGCACTGCCTCTCCACTGACTCCTAGGTGCTGGGAATAAAGGCGTGTACCACTGTTCCTAGAACTAAGCTTTTCTGTGCCTGTAACTTGCTCTATAGCAGGCTGACCTTGAACTCAGAAATCTGTTTGCCTCTATCTCCTGGGATTAAAGGTGTGTCTGTATTCCAGCTAGAGTATCATGTTGCTGAATTAAGTTTCCTCTACAATGTATGTGTGTGCACAGGTGAGTACTCATGTGTGTAAAGGTCAGAGTTTTATATCTTTGGTATCTTCCTAGATTGTTGTCCACTTCTTGTATTGAGGCAACATCTTTGGATAAACCCAGAGCTCACTGTTCTGGCTAGCTGGACTAACTTATTGCTCTGTGAATTTCCTGTCTCTGCCTCCAGGTTGGGTTATAGGCAGTTGGCTGTGCCCACCAGGATTTCCACGAGGTCTTAGAATCCGAACTCTGGTCCTCATACTTGCAGGACAATTACTTACCCACTAAGCCATCTCCCCAACCTCAGAATCTCAGTCTTTCTCTCATACATCCATCTGCCACATACTCATGAGGGTATAGAAATAACAAAACCACAGTCAGACACGTATTTCTCTTTCCTTCCTCTTTTAGTGACCAAGTGGCTATGTGGAGCTTCTTTTTAAGATTTATGTTGTCTATATACTCAATAATTGCTCCACTTCTGCAAATCGGATTACAAAATAATTATAAACGCCAAATGTGATTCAAATTGCCTCTTACAGTTTGAGGCAGACAGGAAGATGGTGTTAATTTGCTGCACAATTGCTCCGTGCATTTCTGGGGCCATTAAAATAAATGTTACATCACAACAACACACAGCATCCTGAACATAGGAATTCATGGCCCTGAAAGTTCCAAATGCTGTCATTTCGTGTGAACCTCTCTAACCATGGGAAGCAAGGGAGTTGTGTTAATGGAGTTTGGACTGACAAACAAAGTATGTGACTCAGAGGCTGCGTGTTCCCGAGTTCCCATTAGTATGAGGTAATCAAGTCTCTGCTCTTGAAGTGAAATTAAAAATCTAAAAAGAATGTTCTTTTTTTTCATTTCCTCTGGGTCTACGATGTTTAGAATCAAATTTCTAGGTTTAATGATGAATGACCCTAATTAGAAATAGAAAATTCATATTAGAATTTCTGTTCTTCTTTCTCTTAACTCCAATACCTCTTTCCCTAAGAAATGATGAGTCAGAAGTAAGCAGGATGGAGCTAAAACTTAGGTGAGTTCAAGACTTCAAGCCTGGCGAGATTCCAAAATATATCAGGTACAGATTTTTCCATTTTTTAACAAGGACTGAAGAAGCTCATCTGCACAGATCACATGACTTATCCCCTAAGTCAATATGTTTATGGTTAGTCAAAGTTATAGTAAAGGATTCTCTTTCCAATACTGGTTTCAAAACATATTGGAATGACGAAGTACCTTTCTGGTATTGAATTAATGTCACTGAAAATCCCTACATCTCCCGGGTACACAATTAAAACTCAAAGGGCATGGCATGCTGCTGTAGAAATTCACTGGTGAGACTGGGTGCAGGCTGAGAGGCAGGCACACAACATATCTGGCAAATGCAAGCTAAGGAAGGAAGGATTTGTCTTGACTTGTAATTCACAAGAGTAGAATACTTTATGGTGGGGAAGGTCTGGTAGAGTTCACAGTCACCGCAGTGTGGTTAAGATTTCTCACATCTGGTCAGAACAGGAAAGAGAGAAGAGAATGGTGCTACTCTGCTTCTCCTTTTTAATGCAGCCTGTGGCTCTCCCTGCCCTTGGGGATGGTTGGCTGACAAGGTCCACAAGGGCAATGGGAGCAGAGAAGACTAAAGAGGGATTCGGAAGCCCTGTAAGTACAGATGGTGAATGATCACACCTGGACCAGCTGTGGGGAGTGAGATCAACTTTACTTGGAGTGACTCAAGGCTTGTGTAGTTTGGGGGGATGGGATAGGAATATCCAGGATGGGTTGAAGGCTTATGGTACCAAAATGCTTCATTAATATGGAGAAGCACTTCAGGGATCTCAGGTGCTAACTGCACAGGCTCTTTTCAGGAGAATAAAAGTTGATCCTGTAATCTAAGGCTACATAGTGACATTCCTTAGGTAGAGGGTTTTGAATTCTCCAGATAAGGTCAGAGAAGGAGACGCCCTGCTAATGAAGGGGATGCTTCATATTGTGCCAAGCCCCAGAAGGCTATCTGGTCAATGGTGGACTTTGACCTTAATTAGCAGAGTTTTCCCACACAACCTGGAGACCCAGCCCATAAGATGCTACCATCCACATTCAAGGTAGCTCTCCCAGCCTCAGTCGAACATTTCAGGAAACATACTTAGAGATAAACCCAGAGGTGGGCACCTAGTCACAGCAAGTAGTACGAGCTTTTTGGAAGGAATATGGGTGTGACAGTGGTACCTATGTGATATTTTTCCCAAGTCGCATGCATTTAATTATCAATAGTGGTTATTATTATCAATAATAATTATTATTAATAGTAGTGTGACCATGGGCTCTTTGTCAGGAACACGCTCTGTTGTACTAATTATCTTAAAACTAACGGAGGAAATAGATGGCTGCTCTTACAAAACTCCAAGCACATAGAGCTGCCAATGGCTTACTGCGTTCTGAAACCCACATGGCAATGGCTGCCTGTAGAATTTGGGATCCTTCTCATCCGTTTTAAAAGACTGGGGAGCAAGTGTGATCAAAGTTCATGATGTCAAATTCCCAAATAATCAATGATAACGTTATGTAAAAAAAGAAGGAAGAGAAGGGGGAGGAGGAGGGATGTAAAGCGAATAAGTAAAAACAAAAAAATTAAATTAAAAAAAGAACTAATATCATGGGACTAATAGATTAAAACAAACAAAAGTACTGGAATCTGTTAACACAGCTGACCACTACTTCCACCAGTCCATAAACCAAGACTGTCATCAGATAGCATCTTGGACCTACAGAAAGATGCTCCCCACCCCCAATCTCAGTGTACACTCACCCATTTTTTTTCTTTCCACGTATTTATTTATTCATTTTACATCCAGATCACTGCTCCCCTCTCAGCCCCCCATCCTATGGTCCTTCTTCAAATCTCCCTTCCCCCCATTCTCCTCTGAGAGGATGGGAGTCCCCTGGGCATTCGCCAACCCTGGTATACCAAGTCTCTGCAGAGTTAGTGCATCCTCTCTCCCTGAGGCTACACAAGGTAGCCCAGTTAGGGGAATGGATTACACAGACAGCCAACATATGCAGGGATAGCCTCCACTCCAGTTTTAGGGGCACCCACAAAAAGAGCAAGCTGCACATGTGCTACATATGTGCAGGGGCCTAGGTCTAGTCCATACTTGTTCTTACCATACCACAAGGACACATGCTCCACTATGTTCGCAACAGTTTTACTCATAAAACCCAGAAACTGGAAACAATCCAGATGTCCCTCAACAAAAGAATGGATGTGGTTTATTTACACAATAGAATGCCATTCAGCTGTTAAAACCAAGGACATCCTAAATTTTGGTGGCAAATGGATAGAAAATATCATCCTGAGGGAGACAGGATCTAGAATAACTGCCCTCTGAGAGACCCCACCTAGAAGTCAATGGAAACAAATGCAGAGACCCACAACCAAACAACAGGCGGAGCTCCTGGAGTCTTGTGGAAGAGTTTGGAGAAGGATTGGAGGGAAATGAAGGGGGTAGTGACACCACAAGAAGATCAACAGAATCAACTAACCTGGACCCTTGGAGGCTCCCAGAGACTGAACCACCAATGTTTTTTAAACTTACCTTGATTCATGACTTTTTTTTTCCTCTGTAAAACTATAAAATTTTATAAAACTGCTCTCATGTTGGAACACGTAATTCGGGGCAACCTAAGTCTGTGTGTCCCAGGTCATAGTCATTCAAAATGGCTCCAGAATAAATTATCTCTTACTCCCTTTAAGTTGAAAACAATGAACAGAAATACACTTTATAGAAATGAACTAGTGACACAACACATTGGATTTGTCTGTGATGACAATGTAAACGGAAGTCCGGAGATGCCCAGCTCAGCTATGGGAGCCCAAAGTGTGACCCTGTTGATGTAAAGCTCCTGCAGAGAGCCTAGAGGTTGTGCTCTCAAAGGCTGGAACTTCAGCTTTTTAGCCAGAGATAACTGCTGTCCTGGATACATTACTTTAACAAATGTAGAACTGAGAGTTAGAGAAACACAAGATTCTCATGGAAGGAGAATAGTAATCAGTCGATAGCTGTGGATGTCACACGTGGGCTTCGTAAAAATAAAGGAAAGAGACAGAAAAGGTCAGAAGGCAGATTCTTCCTCAGTGCATTGTCCTTGGGTTCCTGCCCTTCCCCCACTTATATGAGAGGCTAGAAAAGAACTCGGGCTGTCAATGCCCTCCCATCAGCATCTTAAGCAACAAGCTTCAGATGTTGATAAAAATAAACTGCTCTGCACAAGCCAGAGTTGTTAACACATTTCGGAAGCTGAGGGAAAGCTTTCCCCTATTTGCATATGTTGATGACAGCAACCAGAGTAGGCCCTTTGTGTGATGCTCCAGGGACCTGAGAAACCCAAGGGGGCCTGAGGAAGGAGAGAGAAATCCTGCTAAGTGACAAGCCGAGGGTTACTGTTCAGCTATCTCTTTCCCTTATATGATCCCTCCCCACCCTACGGATCCTCAGACACACATGTGCACATATACCCACTTCTTCAGTCTCTTCAGCCTCATCATGTGATGAGGATTCTTAATATAATTTAGCCTCTACATTGCTTCTGTGACATTTGAAATTCCTAAATTCCAACTCCATTCCCTCAATACTGGTAACTGAGCCTCACCTTTGCAGGCCAAGTGCTCTAGCAACTGAGTTGTATACCTAGCGATCAATAGATTTTAATAAAATTATACTATCTGTACAACTAAAATGTATATTTAAAAATATGTCATGTGACCAGCACCCAACGAAAATATTTTTCTCCAGTGTGACCAGCTTCTGTTTTAATGACATAGATTAATTTTGCTAGATAATGTGCCTCCCATAAATTAATTTCTATGCCATTCTGTGTCTGACATCTTTCATTGTCAAGCTTATGATCTTCTTTGTTTCAGGTAGTTATTGATTATGTACTTCCATTGTTGGGTTTGTTGTGTGACTATAAAAGTACATGTGTTCATTCAAGTAATGGTGGACGTTAGGCCAATTGTGATTTTTTTTTTTTTTTTTTTTTTTTTTTGTCTCTTACACGTGGTGCCTCTGTGACTTTTCTTAAATATTTTGGAAGAAACATGTACTTCTTCTGGCATATGTGTGATGAGGATGACCCTGTTGGGTCTTTGTGGAGGCACAAAGCCTAAGTCGAGGCCATTGGATTTCCAATATGACTTTACAGCCTTACACCAAAGAGAACCACAGTTACTCTGCACTCCACTAGTTGGCTTCTTCCATCTCAGTCATTCCCATGGCAAAAGTCTAGTCAAAGGTTTGTTTATTTTTTTCTATGAAATTGACCACTGAGTTGACTCTTTTATTCCTTATTAATTTGTAATAATTCATTTATCATTTAAAAAATTGTATATATGGGGGGGTTACACAAGTGTAATAGGTGCTTTTGTCTATGTGGGGGCCATGTGGCAGACAGAGGCAGACATCAAGTGTCTATGTGAGGCTGTGTGGGGGACAGAAGCAGACATCAAGTGTCTATGTGAGGACAGAAGCAGACAAGTGTCTATGTACAGTTCTGTTAGGACAGAGGCAGACATCAAGTGTCTATGTGAGGCTGTGTGGGGGACAGAAGCAGACATCAAGTGTCTATGTGAGGCTGTGTGGGGGACAGAAGTAGACATCAAGTGTCTTCTTCTATCAGTTCTCCAGTTTATTTCACTTTCGTGTTTATTTGCTTATCTGTTTATTATGGGAGGGGGTCAGAGGACAACTGGAAATCGTCAATTCTCTCCTGCCATGTGAGTCCTGGAGATGAAACTCAGATCATGAGTCTTGGTGGTGAGTGGCAAGTGCCTTTACCCACTGAGTCACCTCCCCTGCTCCTCTTCATTTTGTCTTTGAGATGGAGTCTTGCATTGAGCTGGGAACTTACGGATTTGGTAGACTGGCCGTCCAATGAGCTCCAGGGATTTGTCTATCTCCTCTTCCTTGCCTCCCCAGCATTGGAGATACAGATTCCTACTGCCACCTCTGGCTTCTGCTTAGACAATAAAACTCATAGCATTTAGAAACAAACTGGCTGGGCTAAAGGGTTTGGGAAAAAATGATTTATACTCTCAGACACCATCACTATAATTATCATTATGGTAGCAGTTATAAAATGAGTTTAAATATTATTATATACCACCAAAGAAATTTAAAATTTCCCCAAATCAAATTACAAAGCATGATGTCATGTGTAAGAAAGACTCAATTCCAGAAGGATGGGAAATGATTGAAGATCCTGCATCCTGGAATTGATGGTAAATGGTACATTTTTGCATCTAATCTTCAAAGACATAGGCTGAGGAGCCTAGGTGCTCTTCACTCGTGTCTCCTGTGTTAAACGCATGTGCTTCTTTGTCTGAACTCTGTATGAACTTTTTTTCATCGTGTCACTTTCCTAGAGATCTGACAGTCGGCATACCTGTCACATACTGATACTTGATCATGGTGTTTCCCTTCACATATCAGCCACAGCCGTGGTTGTCTGCCATTGCTGCTGCTGGCCAAGTCAACATGCATGGAGCCCTGACATCTGATTTAAAGAGGCCTAATGTATCAGAGCGGTAGGGTTTTCCAGAAGCAGTGACTGGTAGAATGGGAGCTGGAAAGCATCAACACCCGTCATGCACTAGAGGGTGCCAAAGCCCTGAGCAACTGAGTCTATCCAGGAAGAACTTGTCTTCACCTTGAAGCTTCAAGAAAGAGAAGCACCATCAAAAAGTTCCAACTCTTAGAGATGAGCTGGAACAGGACCATCAGCACTTTCGTTATCAGAGGGATGATTCCAAAACATTGAACAGGTGGAGGCCTTTGCTGGTGTTAGAGGTTTTCAATGGCAGGCTCACTGATTTTATTTGGAGGATTACACTAACAGCTACCTATTTGTATAGTGTTTTGTAATTCTACGTGCAGGCGTGAACACTTTACGGACATGAGCACATTAAATCCTCCTAAAGGGTTATTTACAGTTTGTAAATAAGAACCTAGGAGGAGATAGGAAATTTGTTAATGACCGTAAAGCTAGTAGGTAACAGGGCAAGCTCAAATCTAAGAGTCTACCTCCATCACAGGTCAATCCTACATGGATTCATTCATTTGTTGCCATGTTTCTTCTCAGAAGGAAACGGTGCTCCCCCCAGGCGAACAACTGTGATGCTTAACATGGCTTACTAACAAATTCTCCATGCTCCCTTGAATCTGGCCCCACCTCTCACAGCAACTCCAGATGCTTGCGAAAGCATGACCATTTCACTCCAATTTTGTTCATATTATGGAGTTTTGACTAAATATGTCCGCCTCAGTAAATGGTTTATGCATGCCAGGGTTCCAAAACCACAGTTGACAAACATGCCTCTCAGACTTCTCATCCCTTAGGGTTCGTGTCTCTAAGTCCCCTTCCTAAGCCATGGGGGAAAGAACTGAAGGAAACCTGGAGGGTGAGGTTCAATAACCTGGGGAATGAACCTCACAAAATCCCAGCCCTGCTGACATGGAATACTAGAAAAACAACTGGGTTTTAAAAGAACCAAACAGCAGAAGACTCTGGGATTGTTTTTGTAGAATGAACAAATAAAAACAAAACAAAACAACAACAAAATAAAAAAAACAGCACATACATTTAAGGTTTCCTTTTGTCTTCTTTTATTCTTGGAAAATCCTTAAATATATTCAGTACTAATGAGGTCTGGGTTATTTTCAATTTGCCTCTCTTTCTGGATCCTACAGCAACCTCTTCTTAGACATCACTCCAAAGTTTCCTCGTTTTGTGGCGACAGAGAACCTAAGATGCCTATGATGGCTAGTATTGATTGACAGCTTGACAAGACTGAGAGTCCTCTTGAAGACAAACCTTGGGACCCATGTATGAGGGACTTTGTAGACTGGGTTAATTAAGGTGTGAAGATCTACCCTAAATATGGATGGTAAGGTGGGCTCAGCCAAGAGACCTGAGATCCGAGACTCCTTAAAAAGAAGAAAGGTGGAGACATCATTCATCTTGTTCTGCTTCCTGACTGTGGACACATGTTCCTTCTGCCATGACCTCCCTCCCTGCTACAACAATGAACTGTAGTTCCCGACTATGGTCCAAAAGAAACCCTTCCATGTTGAACTTACTCTTGCTGGGTATTTTGTAACAGCAATAAGGAAAGTAACTGATACAATACATTTTCTTTAAAAAGCCATAGGCACTTTAGATTATGGAAAATCAAACCATATTTTTAGGGCACTTGCAAGGAAACATTCCGTTATAAGGAACCTTACGGTTATAAAGTGAGGGAGACTTCTCTGTTCTTATCTCTAAGTTTCGATCTATACATGCCAGGGTTTTCTTAAGATGTTCAGGCCAAGAAGACGCCTTGTAGACACGTTAACTCTAGAAAAAAAGCCAACTACTTCTGAGACAGGAGTACAATACAACACCAAAGCATGAGACATGCTAGATCTGGGTGATGTGGTGGGGCTGGATAGCTTGCATTCCAACCCTAGATTCTCTGCTTGTCTAGAAAGTCTCATTTACTTGGCTTCTATAGAGTAAATAGCATCTAAAATACTTCTGCATCTACCCTCCAGAGTGGTTGCTCGGGACTGAGGAAATTTACATAGGTAAAGCATTTTTAACAATGCTAACTCCAGTCGGGCGGTGGTGGCACACACCTTTAATCCCAGCACTTCGGAGGCAGAGGCAGGTGGATTTCTGAGTTCAAGGCCAGCCTGGTCTACAAAGTGAGTTCCAGGACAGCCAAGGCTACACAGAGAAACCCTGTCTCAAAAAAACAAACAAACAAAAAACAGCAACAAAAAAATGCTAACTCCAAACACTATATATATACATATATGTGTGTGTGTGTGTGTGTGTGTGTGTGTGTATGTATGTATATATGTGTGTGTGTATGTGTGTGTATGAAAATGTGTGTATGTGTTCACATGCATGTATAATGCATATGCAGGTTACTAGTCACATTTATAGTGACAGCCACAGTTTTCATTTCAAAGTTTTCTAGAAAAAAGAGAGAGAGAGTTGGACACTACCTCCAGGTTGCTGCCCTTAGAAGGTACAAACGGAATCTGAAATAAAAAGGGAGCGGCTTTCTCCAAATGCCTGTGCACAGCCTCACTCGAAGGCATCCTGCTGTGGCTCTGCACTCAGGTGAGGCCTGGCAAAGCAAAGCTGCAGCATGTAGTTCAGCAGCAAGGTCAGCTTTCCCTTGTCACAAGGCCATTCCAGGAATACTCAGAAAAGAAATCCTACTGTTGTGCCTGCTGGTTTGACAACCAGGTCATCCCTCGAGACTCAATCATCTGACCCACAAACCCTCCCACTTCCACACCCACACCCACACCCACACAACTCCTGTGGTCTAAACTGGTGGCCAGTGATTGCACAAACTGAGGATAGCAACTCAGTTGTAACCAGGATCTTTCCTGCTGCTCAGAGAACC
>JADRCC010570032.1:0-14070 GCA_019843855.1 Hylomyscus alleni | reverse complement strand
GTGTGTGTGTGTGTGTGAACCAAAACAACCCCATGAAAAAACTAAATAACCCAAACCAAAATGTGCTCCCTAACTAAACAATAGTGATATCAAAACAGACCAAAAAAACCCAAAGAGAGTAAATTTATATTAATGAAACTAAAGAGCCTGGCATGATGACAAATGCATGTAATCCCAGAGCTCTGAACATGAAAACAAGAGAACAAAGAATCTGAAGCTAGTCCGGACTACTTAGCAAGATCCTGTCTCAGAAACCCACGGACGGGGGATCTACTCCAGCAATAACTGCTGAGCACGCACAAGGCCATGATTCAATTCACCACTAGAAAGAAAAAGGGAAAAGGGGTTAGACTAGTTTTCCAGGTGAGTCCAGGTCTGTGTACACTGGTTTGGAACTAGCTGGTAATTAAGGTGCCAGCAATTCAGAGATGAAATCCCCGCTTCTCTACTTCTTGTACTCCTCCACAAGCATTGCCTCCCCAAGGACTTCATTGAAACAAAGCTGCTTCACCACGAGTTAGTCTTGTACAGGGTAAACTGCAAGGTTAGGAGGCTCTAGGCAAAAGACCGTAAGGGCAGAGGTGGAGAAGAATGGGACAATGTAGTCCCAGAGGAAGCACCCATCATTTCCAGTTGTGGGGAAGTGACTATTGACATATATCTAATTTATCCTCCCAAAGAAGGGTTTTTTTGCAAAGATGAGTGAGTGTTACAGTGATCCTTTTCCAGACAGAATCCACTTTGTCCATGGTGGGGTGATAAGGAAGACTAAGTGACCTTTGGCATAGCAGCACAATCCGAGGATGGTCACAGTAGCCAGTGTGTTTACCTGCCAGAGTATAAAACACAAACTGGGTTTTAGGGTATAGGACAGATACAGTGAAAAAAAATTATTTGTGTAGACCAGGTGCTGGGTCAAATAAAATTATGAAATTAAAACATAGGGTGCTTTTGTTTTGGCTATAAGAGTATGTCATACTTACATGCTATTTCTAGTTAGTTCAAGGGAGCTGAAAGAGAAAGACTAATATTTTGCCTCATTTTTTTCTTCCCAAGCTCTCTTGCTTTCTTTATGTGGACATAGCTTTGTGGCTATATTGTTTATTTACTAGTGCGTGAGAAACATTGTATCCTGTGACTGAGGCATGGTAACTCCTTAAAGAGGCTGTTAATTAGGTTCTTTGGGGTGGTCAAGAAAATTAGGTCTGCCGGGCAGTGGTGGCTCACGCCTTTAATCCCAGCATTTGGGAGGCAGAGGCACGCGGATTTCTGAGTTCGAGGCCAGCCTGGTCTACAGAGTGAGTTCCAGGACAGCCAAGGCTACACTGAGAAACCCTGTCTCGAAAAAACCAAAAAAGAAAAAAAAAAAAAAAGAAAAAAGAAAATTAGGTCTGGTCCTTACGGGGGATGATGCACTTCCAGTCTCCGACTGTGCATAGCATTGCACCAAGTGATCACACGCGTGCCATAGTGCGCGCTTAAGGTTAGACTACAACCTCTTCACCAAGTGATCACACATGGGCCATGGTATGCGCTTAAGGTCAGACTACAACCTCTTCAATGTCTTTTTTTATTGGTTACTTTATTTACATTTCAAATGTTATTTCCCTTCCCGGTTTCCCCTCTGAAAATCCCCATCCCATTCTCCCTTCCTCCTGCTTTTATGAGGAAGTGCCTCCACCCATCCTTCCTATGGGGTTGCAAACCCCTCAGCTCCTTCAGTCCTTCCCCTAACTCTTCCACTGGGGTCCCCATGCTCGTTCTGATGGTTTGTTGCAAGCATTTGCATCTGTATTGGTCAGGCTCTGGCAAAGCATCTCAGGGGACAGTCATACCAGGCACCAAGCACTCTTGGGATCAGAAATAGTGTCTGGGTTTGGTGTCTGCAGAGAGAATAGATCCCTAGGTGGGGCAGTCTCTGGATAGTCTCTAGAAAGTCCCAGATGCCAGGAAAGCAAGAGGCTCCCAGGACCCAACAGGGATGGTATTTAGCTGAAATACTCATCAGAGGGGAGAGAGAACCCGTAGAGACCATATCAGAGGTTAGGCACAACACCTGGTTGAGGGATGGGGCCACCCACCCATCTCAAAAATATTAACACAGAATTGTTCATGTTTAAAGGAATTTCAGGGACAAAGAGTGGAACAGAGACTGAAGGACAGACTACAACTTCTAAGAATTGAGTCTCTTCTACCACCAGACTTTCAAAGAAGAGCTAATACCAATACTTCCCAAGTTATTCCACAAAATGGAATCAGAAGGAACATTACCTAACTCCTTCAATAGGTCATAATTACCCTGATACCTAAACCACACAAAGACTCAATAAAGAAAGAGAACTTCAGACCAATTTTGCTTATGACCATCAATGCAAAAATCCTCAACAAAATTCTCTCAAACCAAATCCAAGAACATTTCAACACTAAAATAAATAAACAACCAAAACAAAACAAAAACAAAACAAACAAAACAAAACAAAACAAAACAAAAAGCCACAATCAAGTAGACTTCATCCCAGGGATGCAGGGATGGTTGAATATATGAAAATTCATCCATGTAATTCATTATACAGACCGACTGAAAGAAAAAAAATCATTTGTTCATCCCATTAGATGCTGAAAAGGCCTTCAACAAAATCCAACACTCCTAATGTTAAAAGTTTTAGAGAGATCAGAGATTCAAGGCATATACCTAAACATAATAAAACAGTGTACAGCAAGCCAATAGACAACATCAAATTAAATGGAGAGAAACTTGGAATCAATCCTTCTAAAGTCTGGGACAAGTCACGCTGCCCACTGTTTCCCTATCTATTCAATATAGAACTTAAAGTTCTAGCTGAAGCAACCAGAGGAGAACAAGAGGATACAATCTAGAAGAGAAGTCCAGGCATCACTATTCACAGAGAATATGATAATATATATAAGCAATCCCCAAAATTCTAGCAGAGAACTCCTACAGCTGATAACTTCAGCAAAGCGATTGGATATAAAATTAACTCAAGCAAGGCTACTGCCTGCCTCTGCACAAAGGATAAAATAGGCTGAGAAAGAAAATTGGGAAACAACATCCTTCACAATAGAATAGTCACAAATAATATAAAATATATTATATAATCAATAATATATAATAATAATGATAATCACAAATAATATAAAATGTATTTAACCAAGCAAGTAAAAGATCTGTATGACAAGAAATTCACATTCCTGAAGAAGGAAATTGAAGACCTTTGAAGATGGAAAGATCTTCCACGTTCATGGATGGGCAGGATTGACACAGTAACCATCTTACCAAAATCAAACTACAGATTCAATGCAATCCTCATCAAAATGCCAACATAATTCTTCAAAGACATGGAAAGAACAATTCTTAACTTCATACACAATAACAAAAAACCCAGGATAGCGAAAACAATTCTCAAAAATAAAAGACTTTCTGAAGGAATCACTATCCCTGACCTCAAGCTGTACTACAGAACAATTGTGATAAAAACTACATGGTATTGGTACCAAGACAGACAGGTCAACCAATGGAAAAGAATTGAAGAGCTAGAATTAAACTCACACATCTATGGACACTTTATTTTTGACAACGAAGCCAAAACCATACAATGGAAAACGGAAAGCATCTTCATCAAATGGTGCTGGCCTAACTGGATGTCTGCATGTAAAAGAATGTAAATAGATAAGTATCACCCCTGCACAAAACTCAAGTGGATCAAGAACTTCATTATAAGACTGAGTAGAGTTAATCTCATAGAAGAAAACGTGGGAAATAGCCTTGAATGCACTGGTACAGGATACAATTTTCCAGTGAACCTGACCTATGACTTTCAAGGCAGAAGTCTTCATTCTCCTTCCCTGACTGATCTGACTCATGCTCTCTGGGCTGAATGAACTTCAAGGGCCTGTAGAGGTGTGCGGCTCAAAGATCTTTGGCAAGAAGGGTTATCCCACATGAATGAAGATCTTTCCTAAGACCGAAGCCAGATGCTGAAGAAATCTAATTCCCTTTTATCCCGTGGCTGAGAAACAATGAGGAAATGATTCAAGGTAGAGAGGCATGACAAATAAAAGGAAATAAAAGGCAGGAGGTGGGCCGACGATGAGGTAGGGGAATCAACACATTTGGTGTAGACTGCTTACTATTTCTCAAACTGTGGTCCAGGTCCTGTTAGGCTTCCTCTTTTGGTCCTTAATCAGTCCCAAGGTAGAGGGTTGGGTGACATAGGTATGGAAGCAGAGAGTCCTTCCATAAACAGTTCAGACAGAAAAGGGAAGCAAATGGACTCTGTTCCTTTTTTGTGGAAATGGGAAGTGGGCCAGGACCAAACACAATAATTTCCGGAGCATCAAGGGCCTAGGTAGGGAACCTGGCAAGTGAGGAACCATTGTGAGACCAAGACCCTCAGGCACATGGCCCAGTGAGTGAGGCAGGGCGCAATGTTTGCTCTGTCAATCAGGCGCAGATAGGTGCCAGAGAAATACCCAAGTGGATCCCAGTTGCAGCCAAACTTTCTCATAAACTGTCTGTCAGACCTTGGATTTATATGTGATTTTCTGGGTGTTAAGCAACTCAAAATCTCAAACAGCTGGGAGGAAAATAATGAAACATGGCAGGATCAAGTTTTGTGTTCCTATAACTGGCTAGGCGGAAATGAAGACATTTTGAAGAGACTGTCAGACTATTGAAACAATGGATCCCAAAGAAATGGGAATTTCTTCCAGGAATCTCATGGTGAGAGAAAGAAAAGGCCCAGAGAGATGCTGATAAGTTTGTAATTAGGAAAGAGATTTAACATAGTTCTATTATCTTGACAGACCACCCTCCAGGGTGAGACTGAAGCCCTGACTGGGAAAGGTCAATGGTGGACAGACCAAACCTTGATTAGGACTGCTTACATATACATATCCTTGGCCCTCTATTTAAATTGTAATCTCACTTCTGGACCTTGAAGATGTGTGTGTGTGTGTGTGTGTGTGTGTGTGTGTGTGTGTGTGTGTTGGGGTAGGGAGTGGTGGCCGATAGATCTCTTTGTCCCTCTCCCCACAGTGTCCAAACTGAAAAAAACCTTTTTCTGCTTTCCATTATTAATTTCACTCCCAAGAATAAGAAATAAGAAACACATCTGACGTGTAGTGGGAATGGAGATTGTATCTGACAGAATTTATTAAAACAAAGCAATCAGGCCTCATCTGAAAACACTCCCTGGCTCACTGGAGTAGACTCTGGAGACTTGGCAAGCTGCTTACTCATTCTGAGTCTTAACACTTGGTCAGACTGAGTCCTAATTAACTGGCCATGATGAATGAAAGCTTTGTCCCTTTCTGAATCTTAATTTTTCCTCTCAGGAACAAGCGAGGGTAGAATAAAGGCCATCACTGTCAGCCAGCTCTCTTGTACTTAAGTAGGGGCAGCAATCCCAGATTAATTGGCTTTGCTTCTTGGCTAAACATAGAAGCAGCCGCATCTATAACTGCCATAAATGGCCTTCCCAGGGTTGCAGAAGCTGAACTGTGAACTGGTCCAGGAATCCATCAGGAACTGGCTGCATGTCCAGCTTTCTTACAGTGGCCTAGGACACAGGTTTTGTTTGTCTTTTGCTCTAATCTCACACTGGTTGAAGAAAGCTTTTCATAGCCCTTCAGGCTCTGTACATCCTCTCTAGTCAACATGGACCAAGGAGGGAGAATTCCCACACTGCTGCCCTGTCTCTGTTGATTTATCATAGTTTCTATCCAGTGTCAATTCCCTTCTTCCCCTAGAACTAGAAAAAGGGCCAAACTTCCCTCTCCACCCTACTGGCAGAAATCTAGTACTCTCTTCCCTTTTTGGTTCTGGCCACACAGGACTGAACGGAGGCTGGGCCAGTTCCTCACCCGGAGCTTTTTCAGAAGACACAATGTAACATATTAACTGTGTGCAGTGTGATAATTTTATACATGTATGTAATAATGTATGGTGATCAGATCATGGCTTTTCTATCTCTTTCGTTATTGTGTTGAATGTGACATGTTTGGAAGCTTTTGGAAGCTTAAAACTTTTCTATATCATTTAAAATGTGATATATCTATATCTATATCTATATCTATATCTATATCTATATCTATATCTATATCTATCTATATATATATATCATATATATGTATGTATATGTACAGGCATCTATCACCTATCCTATATCTATCCATCCACATATATAGACATGTTTATATGTGTTTAAATGTAGTCACCCTATGATGCTGTAGAGCAGCATCAGACTCTATTCTTGGTATCCAACTGTATTTCCATCCACTGTGTAACCCTACTTTATCTCTCCTTGCTGACACTTCTCAGCCTCTGCTGTTTCCCTATTGTCATCTTTACCGAGAGGCAGATGCAAGTCTGGAAACAGCATCCTCTGAACTGGGGAGTTACCACAATTAAGTTCTGAGGTGGTACCGATACAGGCCTGAGCGTCTGGGTTTCTGATGCTCCATGCGATGCTGACTCTGATAGTGCTGGCTGCTGGACCACTCTGTGCCTCAATTATGGCAGCAAGTGCTTGCAGAACCAATAAGCACTACATCCCTGCCTGAGTGGCTTGGCAGGCTTCCTGTGGAGGATTACTGGTTTCTTTGTTTTCTAACTTCTTTGCTGGTGTGGTTTTGTTTTTGTTAAAGGTCAGTAAGAGCCTTTGGCTGGATTAAGTCCTGTGAACCAAACATGCAGTCCCTTGGTTGTAGCTGGTACCCTTAACAAGCACGCCGAGAATCTGCTTGGCTACTGTATTGTACGCAGAACAGCCCTGCATGTCATAAGATAGCACAGGAGCGATGCATTGAAACTGGTCAGTAATGACAATTCTGAAGATTGCAGTCATTTGCAATGCAGCAATCCTGGTATCTTTTAGAACTGTACCATGGGAAAACAGTAGCCCTGTGAATGTTTTACTAACATTCCAGTGAAGCAATCTCGATCACATAGATCCTTAACCAAGTCTAATGGTTTAGTTTAATCTCTATACTGAGTAGCTATAGTTTTCATGTTTACTTTTAGAGAGCTCATTGTCCCTTCTGAACTGTCTTCCTCTTTGAGAAATCCATTTTCTTTTTGAGTTTTAGTGGTACTAGGAATAGAACTCAGTTCCTTGAGCATGATAACCTTGTTCTCTACCACTGAACTACACTCCAAACTTCTACTCTTTTTTTTTTTTTTTTTTTGGTTTTTTGAGACAGGGTTTCTCTGTGTAGCCCTGGCTGTCTTGGACTCACTCTGTAGACCAGGGTGGCCTCGAACTCAGAAATCCACCTGCCTCTGCCTCCCAAGTGCTGGGATTAAAGGCGTCTGCCACCACCGCCCGGCCCAAACTCCTACTCTTTGGGTACTCTGAAAGAAATCAGTCCCCTCTGTGGGAGCTGAGAAGGCCAGACAGACACCTTCTCTCACTGCTTCCCTTAAGGTTTGCCTGGTCTCTCTCTCAGTCAGAGGTCTTGATTTTGGATCTGTTGTCTAGACAAACAAAACCATGAGTTTAGGATAGCCCAAAACACAGAGGGACACCATGTCCATGTTTTTAGCAGGCTTATTTGCTGACCACACCATGATGGCCATCTGTGCTCCACTGTACAGAACTGGCAGAACAAAGGTATGCCAACCAGCCATAGTACAAGGACTAAAGTTGAGCGTCCTTGGCTGCCTGATCCTTATTTTGTACACCTTTCCCAAACCAGGCTACACAGGCTTTCTCTGGGGTTTTCCATTTTAGTTCACTAGAATCCTTTTTCTTGTAAGTCAACTAGGCTTAAGTTCAGTTCCCTAAAGACAGGCACATTGCTCTGTATACTTCTCTACTTCAAGAAAATTTCATCGGGCCGCTTCTTTCATTTTCCCCACTGACTCAGAAGCTTCTGGGATTTTTGGTAATTTTTAGTAAAATATCATTACAGCCACCACAAATAATAAGCAGAAAGCAGCTCTGCCCCATTTTCTGTGTGAGGTCTAGTGAATGGTTTGGTTCACTAGGGATTCACTAGAATGCTCTGAAGTCTAATAAATATATTCACAAGCAAGACTAATCTACCATCGGTTATAGTGTCTGCTAGAGATGGGACACACAAAGTCCCAGACAGTAACAACGAGTGGAGCAGAGCTCATGTCTTCTATAAGCTACAGTGTTCTTTTTCTCCTGAAAGGAAGAGAACGCTCCCAGATAGGTCTTAGGTATCTTGTACCAGTTTACATTCCTATCAGGAATGGAGGAGTGTTCCTCTTTCTCCATATCCTCCCCATTATATGCTGTCACCTCAGTTTTTGATTTTAGCCCTTCTGACTGGGGTGAGGTGGAATCTCAGATTTGCTTTGATTTGCATTTCCTTGATGACTAAGGATGTTGAACATTTCTTCAGGTGGTTCTCGGCCATTCAATATTCCTCAGTTAAAAGTTCTTTGTTTAGCTCTGTACCTCATTTTTAATAGGGTTATTTGGTTCTCTGGAGTCTAACTTCTTGAGTTCTTTGTATATATTAAATATAAGCCCTCTAGCAAATGTAGGATTGGTGAAGATCTTTTCCCAATCTGTTTGTTGCCCTTTTGCCTTATTGACACTGTCCTTTGCCTTACAGAATCTTTGCAATTTTATGAGGTCCCATTTGTTGATTCTTTATCTTACAGCACAAGCCATTGGTGTTCTGTTCAGGAATTTTTCCCTTGTGCCCATATGTTTGAGGCTCTCCCCAATTTCTCCTCTAAAAGTTTCAGTGTATCTGGTTTTATGTGGAGGTCCTTGATCCACTTGGACTTGAGATTTGTACAAGGAAATAAGAATGGGTCAATTTGCATTCTTCTTCATGCTAACCACCAGTTGAACCAACACCATTTGTTGAAAATGCTGTCTTTTTTCCACTTGATGGTTTTAGCTCCTTTGTCAAAGATCAAGTGACCATAGGTGCATGGGTTCATTTCTGGGTCTTCAATTCTATTCCATTGATCCACCTGCCGGTCACTGTACCAATACCATGCAGTTTTTATCACAATTGCTCTGTAGTACAGCTTAAGGTCAGGGATGGTGATTCCACCAGAGGTTCTTTTATTGTTGAGCATAATTTTTGCTAACCTGAGTTTTTTGTTATTCCAGATGAATTTGCAAATTGCTCTTTCTAACTCTACAGAGAATTGAGTTGGAATTTTGATGGGGATGGCACTGAATCTGTAGATTGCTTTCATCAAGATGGCCATTTTTACTATATTAATCCTGCCAATCCACGAGCATGGGAGATCTTTCCATCTTCTGAGATCTTCTTCAATTTCTTTCTTCAGAGACTTAAAGTTCTTATCATATAGACCTTTTACTTGCTTGGTTAGAGTCACACCAAGGTATGTAATATTATTTGTGGCTATTGTAAAGGGTGTCATTTCCCTAATTTCTTTCTCAGCCTGTTTATCCTTTGAGTAGAGGAAGAGCAGGATTTTATTTGTAGACAGTACCTGGCACACTGATGTTAGATTGGTTCACTGAGATGCTCTAGGGTTTTTTTGTTTGTTTGTTTGTTTTTGTGATCTAAAGCACACTTCATTTAACACTGGGGTGACAGGTGTTGGGGGAGAAATGAGGGGACAGATCTAACATAAAAGCACACAGGAAGTACCTCAAGTTAAAAACAAATGGCAGAGGAACAAACTATGTCTCACACATTTACAAACAGCTGACCTTTATTATCTACGTCCAAACCTTACCAAATAGCACTTCAAGTCAGCACTTCAGCCAGTGTTAGTTTTTGATACAAAAGATTAAAGCAACAAACTTCACATTTTTAAAACTTATACATAAAAATATGGAATGCCCCTGTAATCAGACACTGACCTTTTCAAATAGATGCTTCAGGAATGACTGGGGATTGGGTGAGTATAAATGAAAAGAGAGAAGTTACATAGACACTCATTCTGCATATTCCCTTTCTAGCTACTTATGTAGAGGTTCAGGATGCATCAGAGGAACAGATAACCTTTGGCTAAATATGAGGAACATGAAGCATCACCTTTGATTGGAACTTGAGTGATAATGAAAGTTTCTTATGGAAGTTACTCATGTGAAAATGAAAAGACATCAACGCCTTTAATGTTACAAAGTAACACAGAACTCTTCCTGTGCTCCATGAGGCTTTGAAAGGAAAAATTTGAATCTCCACAAAGCCTGATTTAATTAATACTTTAGAAAATGCTAGCTTGGCACAGAGAGAAAGCCACATAGAGTTTGTACATACATACTGACATGTCCCTTATACAAATTCAGCTAGCCTGAGCCTCCACTAGGGAGGTATGCCATTTTTACTTGGCCTTTTCCATATGTCCTGTCTACCCCAGTTCCTTGGAATCTCTCTCCACACCTGAACCCACATGGAAACATGGGAAGCTCAGCTTATAGTGCCATTATCATCACATAGCTGCCCAAATCCCAACACGAATTTGCTTTATCTCAGTGAAGGTTTGAGATTTATATCTGTTTCAAACTAGATGGGTAGGGGCATCCCATACCCTGGTGCAGGGAAGACTTGGGGGAGTTAGGATCACAGGACTCCAGCAAGACCAGGGAAGAGGTTACAACTGGGCTTGTTTGGCCCTGGAGGGTTGGAACTATGAGAGTCTGAATGTTTGTTTATAGTTATGTACCCAACATCTTAATGCCATTATTAGAATTTAAATGACGGAAATTGGGAGCCCAGTAAGAGGTTTGAGTGCAGCTAGGTGGAGAGAGTTCCTCGCTTTCAGTTTTATTTTTACCTTATGTTGTTTGTTAATTGCAAACTGTGTGACTGAAATGGAACTTTGAACGCTTCCCAGCCTTCCTTCTGTAAACTCTAAAAGTGGCAACCGTCCCCCTTTTTGTGTTTCATTTCTCTGAATTCACTTTCTTTTCCAGTTCTATTCCATTCTCCCAAACACTGGTCCTCCAAGGAGAGGATAAGAAAGATAAGACTAGCAGTATGGAGCAGCAGTGGACAGTTAAGGGGATCATTGCCAATGTGAGACTGTGTGCTTATGACCTTGCGGGAAGCCCACTAAATCTCTTGATAAGGACAGGTAATGCTTCTGAAGAAAAAGAATGGATCTGAACACTTCCACAAGGAAACAAGTGACTCAAAACACAGTCCTGTATGGGGAACTAAGCATTGTTCCAGAGGTTTTATCTCAAGGTGGAGGCCCTAGGCAAGACACTGAAGAACTAGGTGAAGAACTGGGGAATACAATAGCACAGCGTGTTGCCAGTCAAGTGTGTGCTGGTCAAGGCTGGTGTTATTAGCATTTTCTTCAATTTTCTGCTCATCATACTGCTCTCAGGGACTTCCCTCAGGTCTCAGGGCAGGGCTATGGGGCTCAGGACTGGGGAGCCTCAGAGACACTTAAGTTTCCTGCCAGGGAGTTTTGTGAACAGCCTGCAACTACCAGGCCCACCAGAATGAAAGGAACACAGAACTGTGTTTGAGCCGGCACTGTCATTTGTTTCAGGTTTTTAAGAAGACTAGTATCAGGAAGAACTGAGGAAAATGTGTATCGCCACTCTGGTTACGTGAGGAAAGAAAGTTGTGACACACTAGAGAGGTTCCCAGTTTTTTTTGAATCTGGGAGAATATTTGTAGTAATGGAGAAAAGTTAAAAATCATTCTTGGGATGGGGGCTGAGGTTGAGGCTGGGGCTGGGGCTGAGGCTGGGGCTGAGGTTGAGGCTGGGGCTGGGATTGAAGTTGAGGTTGAGGCTAGGGCTGGGGACTGGGGCTGGGGCTGGGGTTGAGGCTGGGACTAGGGCTGGTGTTGAGGCTGAGGTTGGGGCTGGGGCTGGGATTGAAGTTGAGGTTGAGGCTGGGGCTGGGGCTGGGGCTGGGATTGAGGCTGAGGTTGAGGTGGAGGCTGGGGCTGGGGTTGAGGTTAAGGCTCTGAGGTTGAGGCTGGGGCTGGGATTGAGGCTGAGGTTGAGGCTGGGGCTGGGATTGAGGCTGAGGTTGAGGCTGGGGTTGGGATTGAGACTGAGGTTGAGGCTGGGGCTGGGGTTGAGGCTGGGGTTGGGATTGAGACTGAGGTTGAGGCTAGGGCTGGAGAGATGGCTCTGTGGTTAAAAGTACTTGCCAATCTTGCAGAGGACCTGAATTCAGTTCCCAGCACATTTGTAACTCTAGTTCCAGGGATCTGACATTCTCTACTGACCTCCCTGGGGACCGGTGCATACACAGTACACAGACATGGATGTAGGCAGAGCACTCTCACACACAAAACCAAACCAATCTACACACTAGGGTGTAAGGAAAAGCACTCTGCCAGATTTGACCTTTGGTCTTATTGCTAGAATAACACTGGATCCTAGAGACAGCCTTTTAGGATCGATCCCTTTCTTCTCAGCGAGTTCTACTCGCCATGTTTTGGGTTTTGTAATAGGAAGGCATACATTCTGTTGCTGACTTCTTCTACCACATGTGTCCTGGTGATTGAACTTGGGTTGTAAAGCTTGGAAGCAAGAACCTTTACCTATTGAGGCAACTCAAGGGCCCTTGAGCTATCTGTTAAGCACGGTAATATAACTTACGTATGGATTTACATTCTGAGAAAAGTGGTATTCAATGATTTTGTGTTGTGAACATCAGAGTATATTTACATAAGTCAAGATAGATAGCCAAGATACATATGATACACGTCAGGTATGCTTTTACAAGATTGACACTGCAGCATGTTTGCACCTAGCAGCTTCTGGAATGCTTCTCCGTGTAATGAAATACCACCTGTACTTCCTGCAAATGTGACACAGTAGGAAAGCGATATCTGTTCCCTGGTGGAACAGCCACTTAAATGCATCCCTATGATGGGCTCTGGCGAGAGCAGCAGAAAAGTCACCCTGGCAGCTGCAGAGACCGTGACAAACTGTAAAACAACAAATCCTGTTACTTTAAACCATTAATTTTGGAGTGGTTTCATATGCAGCAGTAGATAACTGATACTTATAAATGTTCTGAGCAATTCCAACAGAAAGACCCAGGATTAGAAACTCCTCCATCCATAGGTTGTAGGTTATAATTCTTGCTCCAGACCTGGGCCTTCACTCTTCTTGTAAACTTTTAAGAATTTTTGGGTTTCCAGGAAGGGTTTAAAGTGGATGGAAAGGCCAAAACCAAAGTCTGGTAGCCACTTTCTGACTGTGTCTACACGTGTCTTCTGTGTTCCTGGTAGCCATTTTCTGACTGTGTCTACACATGTCTTCTGTGTTCTCGGAAAAACCGCATACTTGACCTTGTAGTCTTTGTCCTGGAATGTTCCTATTTCAAGTAAGTGGTCCCTCTGAAAGTCTCACCTGACTAGTGAGTTGTCATAAGCCAATTAGTGTGGTGGGTTGGGGTGTGTCTCTATGCCCACCAAGGTTATCAGAGTAGTGATCTGCAGGAGCTAAGAAGGGAATTTGGCTCAGAATGACTAAGTAGCTGGTGTTGGTTCAAATTTCGGGAGTCTGACCCTGAGTAGTTTATTTTATACACATTTCCGCACAGTACAATTTGGTGAAAACTTTCCTGGTTATAATGAACTGAATGCCTTGTACACAATAAAGCATACAAAAATCTCCTTGAAGAACAAAGTAAACTAAATAAAGATCAGGTGTGACTATGTTAAAACACATGTGACACTTTCTATAAAGATAGGTTCTATAGATAGACTGAAGAAAAATAATCTCATGATAAGGGTGTGGGGAGGGAGGGGTATGGTGTGATCCACACTGAGTGCAAAGGTCACCAGGCTATTCACTCCATTCACTCACAGCTTCCTGGGAAGACAGCAGGTTATGCCCAAACATGTGGCCAGAGAACACTGGTGTCCTCTATAATGGGGCTGAGGATGACAGAAGAAACTGCAGTGTCCAATTGAGAGAGCCGGGGGTCAACTTGTCTCTCCATATTCATAAAGGTCAAACCACTTCTCACTATCCTAGAAAATTCCAAAACAGCCAGGAAGATAATCAACCAAAAATGTAGCAAGCTATGTTTCTCTTATGCCCGAGGCTGTAAGAGCTGAAACCCATTTCTGCTTTGTATATTGCTGTGTGTTGTTGTTGTT